>PVIW01009632.1:0-50499 GCA_004026585.1 Noctilio leporinus | reverse complement strand
AAGAAAGAAGGAACTTGTACCCTTTGCAACAACATGGATGGAACTGGAGAGTATTATGCTTAGTGAAATAAGCCAGTCAGTGAAGGACAAATATCATATGATCTCACCCATTACAGGACAATAATGAACAAAACTAACAACAAGCAAAACAGAACCAAATATATGAATACAGTGAATAGGCTTTCAGTGGTCAGTGGGGAAGGGGTTGGGGGGAGGGGGGAGGCAGAGGCAGGGAAAGGGAGCAGCTTAGACAAGAACCTAGTATAAAGGAACCATGGACATGGACAACAGGTGGGATTGACTTTGGCGGGGATGGGTGGGTGGGGAGGAGGACGGAGGGGAGCAAAAAGAGGATGGATGTAATACAACAACAATAAAAATTTAAAAATAAAAATAAAAAATAAAGTTAAAAAAATAAGACACAACTAAGGAAGAAAGCTACAGGCTAATATCTCTAATGAACATAGATGCTAAGATTCTCAACAAAATATTGGCCAACCAGATTCAGCAGTACATTACAAAGATCATACACCATGATCAAGTGGGTTTCATCCCAGGGATGAAAGGATGGTACAATGTTCATAAATCAATAAATGTAATTCACCATATCAATAAATTGAAAGACAAAAACCATATGATCATATCAATAGATGCTGAAAAAGCATTTGATAAAGTACAGCAACCATTTATGATAAAAACCCTCAGCAAAATGGGAATAGAGGGAGCATACCTCAACATCATAAAGGCCATCTATGAGAAACCTGAAGCCAACATCATACTTAATGGACGAAAACAAAAAGCTTTCCCCCTAAGATCAGGAATGAGACAAGGCTGTCCACTTTCTCCACTTCTGTTCCACATTGTCTTGGAAGTTCTCGCCATAGCCATCAGAAAAAAAAAGGAATCAAAGGTACCCAAATTGGAAAGGAGGAAGTCAAACTGTCATTATTTGCTGATGACATGATAGTGTACATACAAAACCCAATAAGCTCCACCAAAAACTTCCTCGACCTAATAAGCAAATTTAGCAAAATAGCTGTATATATAGTCAATATCCAGAAATCAAAAGCATTTTTGTATACCAATAATGAAACATCAGAAATAGAAGTGAGAAAACAAATCCCATTTACCATAGCAACAAGAAAAATAAAGTACTTAGGAATAAACTTAACCAAGGAGGTAAGAGACCTATACTCAGAAAACTACAGAACACTGAAGAAAGAAATCAAGGAAGACACAAATAAATGGAAGCATATACCATGTTCATGGATGGGAAGAATGAACATCATTAAAATGTCCATACTACCCAAAGCAATCTACAGATTCAATGCAATCCCAATTAAAATACCAATGACAGACTTCACAGAAATAGAAAAAATACTTCATTCAGTGGTCAGGGGAATGGGGTTGGGGGGAGGGGAGAGTCAGAGGCAAAGAAGGGGAGCAGCTTAGACAAGAACCTAGTATAAAGGAACCATGGTCATGGACAACAGGTGGGATTGACTTTGGGGGGAATGGGTGGGTGGGGAGGGGGACAGAGGGCAGCAAAAAGGGGATGGATGTAATACAACAACAATAAAATTTTTAAAAAAAGAAAAAATACTTCAAAATTTTTATGGAGCTAAAAACACTCACAAATAGCCATAGCAATCTTGAGAAAGAAGAACAAGGTAGGAGGAATCACAATACCGGACTTCAAACAATACTACAAGGCTACTGTCATCAAAACTGTCTGGTACTGGCATAAGAATAGACATATAGATCAATGGAACAGAATAGAGAGCCCAGAAATAAACCTAGGACTCTATGGCCAACTAATATTTGACAAAGGGGGAAGGGAGACAAGTGGTGTTGGGAGAACTGGACAACAACATGTGAAAAGATAAAAACTAGACCACCAACTTACACCATACACCAGAATAAACTCAAGATGGATAAAGGATTTAAACACAAGCACTTCCACCATAAAGGTCCTGGAGAAAAATATAGGCAGTAAAATTTTTGATATCCAATGCCAAAATATGTTTACTGACACTTAACCAAGGGCAAAGGAAATAATAGAACAAATCAACAAATGAGACTATATCAAATTGAAAAGGTTCTGTTCAGCTAAAGAAAATATCAGCAAAATTCAAAGGGAACCAACTATATGGGAAACCATAATTGCCAATGATACCTCAGACAAGGGTCTGATCTCCAAAATATATAAAGAACTAATGCGACTCAACACCAGGGAGACAGACAGCCCAATTAAAAAATGGGCAAGGGACCTGAACAGACAACTCACTGAGGAAGATATACAAAGGGCCCAGAGGCATATGAAAGAATGCTCAACATCACTTGCTATCAGAGAGATGCAAATTAAAACCACAATAAGATACCACCTCACACCTGTCAGAATGGCAATCATCAACAAATCAACAAACAACAAGTTTTGGCGAGGATGCGGGGCAAAGGGAACCCTCATACATTGTTGGTGGGAATGTAGGCTGGTGTAGCCTCTATGGAAAACAGTATGGAGTTTCCTTAAAAAACTAAAAAAAAAAAAACTAAAAATGGAACTGCCTTTCGATCCAGCAATTCCGCTACTAGGACTATATCCAAAGAATCCTGAAACACCAATTCATAAGAACCTATGTACACCTATGTTCATAGCAGCATTATTTACAAAAGCCAAATGCTGGAAACAGCCTAAGTGCCCATCAGTGGATGACTGGATCAAAAAACTTTGGTACATTTACACAATGGAATACTATACAGCAGAAAGAAAGAAGGAACTCCTACCCTTTGCAACAACATGGATGGAACTGGAGAGTATTATGCTTAAGTAAAATAAGCCAGTCAGCGAAGAAGGATAAATACTATATGATCTCACCCATTACAGGACAATAATGAACAAAACAAACAAGAAGCAAAATAGAACCAGATACATGAATACAGTGAATAGGCCTTCAGTGGGCAAGGGGAAGGGGAGTGGGCGAGGCAGGGAAGAGGCAAAGGAGTGGAGCAGATTAGACAAGAACCTAGTATAGAAGAACCATGGACATGGACAACAGGTGGGATTGACTTTGTGGGGGAGTGGGTGGGTGGGGAAGAGGACAGAGGGGAGCAAAAAGGGGATGGATGTAATACAACAACAATAAAATTAAATTAAAAAATAATATCAATGGTGATGATCATAGTAAATGGAGTAGGTAATAATTACTGCACAGAGGGCCCTGGCTGGTAGCACAGTGGATAAGGTGCCGACCTGCGAACCCAAAGGTTGCAGGTTCGATTCCCCAGCCAGGGCACATAACCAGGTTGCAAGCCAGGTCTCCAGTCAGGTCTGTGGCTGGAGGCAGGTGAAACGCAACCATACATTGAAAAAATAATAATAATTACTGCACAGCCACTGTGCATCAGGCGCTGTGTGAAGTTTGATATCGATTAGTGCACAGAATGTTACAACAACCCTATGACAAAAGTACTTTGAATATATTAAAGATAAAGAAACCAAGACAGAGAGGGAAACAACTTGTCCAAGGTCACACAGTTACATAGCAGAACACAGGGATACTCACACAATCTAACTAAACAAGTGGTCAATTCCTAAGGCCTCTGCATTAACTTCAGAACTGATTTTCTCATACCACATGATGGAACAAAAACTATAAGGAATTCTTCTTCTTCTTCTTCTTCTTCTTCTTCTTCTTCTTCTTCTTCTTCTTCTTCTTCTTTCTTCTTCTTCTTCTTCTTCTTTTATAAAAGAATGTTTTTGCAATTCTTGGCACTTTTTAAAAAAGATTTTATTTATTATTTTTAGTGAGAGGGGAAGGGAAGGAGGCATAGAGGAGAAAAACATCAGTGTATGGTTACCATTCACCTCTCTCAGGAATTCTTCTATATATACAAATGACTATATATAATATATGCATTGTTTCATGAATGATATAGCAAAAAGCACATGCATGTCATTTATCCAGAAATCATGAAAACTTCTATGGAGTGCATTTGTCTGAAATATCATTTATAGGGGTTTTATAAATTGAATAGATTAATCAAATGTATGTGATGTAAATCAACAGATATTAAGCTTTTTTTTTTTTTTTCACTTGACATGACATGACCGTGGGTCAGTATATACGTGCCTGGAATAAATGGCTTAACCTTGAGAAAATTTGTACCAAATGCATTTCTGATGGAAACCAAAAGTAGACATTTCAGAATCACTTCCTTTAGGGAAATTGCTTTCTGTTTAATTAAATAGTTAAAAACTTAAAAATTATTGAGGACCATATTAAATTATGATTCCTAACAAAGGAGCTACCAGGGAGGGCAAGAGAGTTTGTCACTCTCCATGGCATCTCAAGGGGGGCTCTACTGATCAGTTTGTAGGTTTCTATTGATCTCTTTTACTATTAAATATTTTCAGCTACTTTTTGGTCACCACATCTTTGGTAGGAGTCAGGAAAATGGTCACCAGAGATCTGGTTCAACAAGTTCAAATATGGCCAGCAGATGAAGAGGCCTGTGACTGGCTCCTCTTGCCAGGAGAACAGTGCAAATGTGATTCTCCAGAACATTGAGTGGCAGAGAGAACATCCAGAAATCTCTGGCCAGAAGCTCCCTGGGCCTTCCAGTGGGCCCAGTGGAGACCACAGTGAGCATCATCCAGATCGCCAGTCTGGAAGTGGAGGAGCGGACAGGTGTGGTGTGGGACCTGCAGCAGTCCATCTCCAAACTGGAGGCCCTACTAAGTGTGTTGGAGAAGATCTTGCCAGCCCACTGGGCCACAGCCCCACAGACCTAGCAGGAGTTTCCCATGCCCCAAGTGGAGTCCCCCACCAACAAGGTGACCACCACCACAGAGGATGATGAGGATGATGATATTGACCTGTTTGGTAGTGATGAGGAGGATGACAAGGAGGCCGTCAAGTTGCTGGAAAGGAGGCCATGGCAATATGCAAAGAAGGCCGAGGAGCCCTTGCTGGTGGCCAAGTCCTCCATCCTCCTGGATGTTAAGTCCTGAGATGATGAGATGGACATGGCCCAGCTAGAGGCCTTGCCTGCGCTCCGTCCAGCTAGAAGGGGTGATGTGGGGGGCTCCAAGCTGGTGTCCATGGGCTATGTCATCCAGGAGCCACAGACCCAGTGTATGGTATAGAATGACAAAGTAGGTACTGACCTGCTGGAAGAGGATATCACCAAGTTCGAGGAGCATGTGCAGAGAGATGACAGAGTGCTGACATTGCTGTCTTCAACAAGATTTAAGCCCTAGTGTTGATCTGGTGCACAAGTCCCTGGCACCATTAAAAACTGAGATTGGGGACAGAGGGGAGCATAAAGGGAAGGATGTAATACAGCAATAAAAATTTTTTTTTTCAGCACTCTGCAATAAAATTTTTAAAAAACCTGAGATTCCCACAAAAAATAAATAAATATCTTTGTACTTGAGTTTTGTTTTATATTTCTAATAAATAATCATATCCACCAAAGAATTTCCTCATTACAGGATCAGGATTGTTATTTGGTTTAATTATTATTCCCCACCCCCTGGCTTTAATGAGAAATAAATGAGGTTGTTTTTTTTTTTTAATCAGAAAAAAAAATCATAGAATTATTATTATGATCTTTGGGTTTGGAAATTGAAGATGTACAAACCTGCACATGTGATTAATTTTTATGAAAATATGGAAGTACCATATGTAGCATATAATAAACTTTAAAAAAATTCATTGATGTCCTGGCTGGTGACACAATGGATAAGGCGCCAGCCTGTGAACCCAAAGGTTGCTGGTTTGATTCCCAGCCAGGGCACATAACCAGGTTGTAAGCCAGTTCTCCAGCCAGATCTGTAGCTGGAGGCAGGTGAAAGGCAACCATACATTGATGTCTCTCTCCCTCTGTCTCTCTCCCTCTCTCTCTAAAAATAATAAATAAAATCTTTAAAAAAAAACCCAATTCATTGAAAAAAAAAACCAACCCCTATTTGTTGGTTTAATGGTGTCTTTTTCACCAATTTGGATTAAGGGAAAACAAATTCAAATTCTATTTAATACATTCTGTTAGAAAAGACTTTTTAATAAGGACTATTAAAAGTAATGTTTAACTCTGTCTGGTGAGGCTCAGTGGGTTGGGCATCCGAAGGCAAAGCAAAAGGTTGCCAGTTCCCTTCCCAGTGTGGGTACCGTGTGGGTTTCAGGCCAGATGTCTGGTCTCTCTCTCTCTCTCCCTCCCTTCCTTTCCCTCCCTTCTCTCTCTCTCTCTCTCTCTCTCTCTCTCTCTCTCTCTCTCTCTCTATATATATATATATATATATATATATATGTAATGTTTAGAGTTACTTGTAAATTTCCCACACTCTGACCCCAGGGTTGTATATTAAAAATCTCAAGGAATATTCAGAAGTGGAAACTTTCATGCTCTGCTGTAGATGGAAAAATTATAGTTGCATTGCCACTCATTTAAAAGTACTTTTATTTAGCCCTGGCCAGGTAGTTCAGTTGGTTATACAGTCATCCCCCACGGGTTGGATCCCCATCCGGGTCAAGGCACATACAGAAACCAACAAATAAATGCATAAATAAGTGGAACAACAAATCAATGTTTCTCTTTCTCTTCTCTCTCTCCCCCCAAAATCAATAAATAAAAGCACCTTTATTTTTCCAATTACAATTTACTTTCAATATTATTTTGTTAAAATTACTTTCAGTTGCTGATTTGTAGCTAATCTCAGACTCACGCAGCCTCCAATTGGCTGGGACTGCCCAAAGCCCACCTCCTGTGAGTAGCCATTGATCTGCCAGGGGCCCCTCTGAGTCTAAAGTCCGTCCTCATCTCACTCTAAACGCAGGAGTAAACTAAAGCCTATTGATGTCCAATGGTATCCCAAAGCTCACCCTCCACTGCATTTCCACGGGCTGATCTCGCTGCCTGTTGGGGGCCTGGAGCATAGAGTGGTTCCCTGAAGACCACATCCGGTGACCTAGCGAAGAGGGATACTTGAGACCGATGGGTCTGGCCAATGGTGCTGCAGCTTTGTCTGTGGGCAGTCATCTTTCTCAAAATGGGTAGCTGAGAGGGAGTCTGTGTGATTTGTTCTCAGATGGAGCATTCTCCAGGCAGCAGCAACAGCAGGCGAGGGTGGTGGCTTTCGGAAAATGGGAGTGGCGGGTTTTAGAGGAGAGCCTCAGGCACGCAGGATTGCTGGGTTGGATCCAAGATTCCTAAAGGAGGTGTCCCTGGCCTGCACCCTATTTGGACATTTTTTTACCAAACTTGCATTGCCAGAACTCTCTCTCCTCTGTTCCCATAGTTAGGGAAGCCTGAACCTCAGTTTTCTCAACTGTAAATAGGTGGGATTTCAACCACAGTCAGTGAACACTTCAGATTTTGTATGTTTCCCAGACATGCAATCATAAAAGCCAACAATCACTTTAAAATCTTTTGAAATTTCTAGATGGAGAATTTCTAGGTGGATATCAGAAAACTATGATCAGTTAGTTCAGGTTTTAATTTTTGTTTTAATATATGGTGTGCCTGATGGTTTTAATGTGATGATGATGAAGAAGATGATAAAAACCCAAATCACTTTAACAACCTTCATGGCTTGTCAGGTACCTGTGAAGTACTTGGCTGAAATTGTGCCAGTTGGACGAGTTTCAAATGAGTCCTTAAGAGAGAAAGCATTGCCCTTCAATGATTTCTGACTAACCCCCTCTCCTCTTCTGTTCAGGACATCAAATTTTGCTCAGTTTTTTATAAAGATTTCATTTATTTATTTATTTTTAGAGAGAGTAGAAGGAGGCGAGAAGAGGGAGAGAAACATTGATCAGTTGCTTTTCCTATGCCCCCCACCCCCACCCCAGAGCATCTGGCTCCCAGCCCAGGAATGTGTCCTGAGCAGGAATGGATCAGGTGAATTTTTGGTTCACAGGCCAGCACTCAACCCACTGAACTATACCAACCTGGGAAGCTCATCTTTTTGTAAAGTTGTGCAACAGAGCCAGAAATCTGTCTTTAAACACTGTGTAGAAATTAAGGTTTTAAAACAAGTTAAATAATATTTGAATGAATTGAAATTTAAAATGCTCTATGCCAGCCCCAAAATTAACCTTTTTTTTTTTTTTTTTTTGGTAAGCATTTTGGAGCCCCTCACTGAGATCCAACTGGAGCTGTTCCTGACCCTATGTGGTACCATGACTCATACTAGAAGATAGGGTGGGGTCCAGGGATTCAATTTCAGAAAAGAGAAAGTTCGAGTTTTTTTTTTTTTTTTTTTTTTTTTTTTTTTTTTTAATCCTCTAACCAATAAGAATTTGTAAGCAACCAAAATGTTGAGAATTATGTTTCAGGCAATTTTTTTGCCATGCCTTTTCAATTGAGGTATATTTTACATACAATAAAATGTACTCATTTCCACTGTAGAGTTCAATGAATTTTGACAAATGCATACTGGACTGTCTACTCACCTCCCAAACTTCCATCATGCCCGTCTCAGTCATTCTCCTGCAATAAAACAACTAGTCTGCTTTCCTTCATTATAGATTAGTTTTGCCTGGCTTAGACTGTCATACAAATGGAATAATGAAGTATTTCTCTCTTTTGTTGGCTTCTTTCACTCGACCTTATAAGAGTCATAGACACGTGAAGTAGTTTGCTCCCTTCTGTTGCTCAGTAGTGTGAAAAACAATATAAATGGAGCCACTTTAAATGGAGTTGGAGCTGCCATTCTGGAGGAACTGCCTTGCATGTTTTTGTTCCTCAAACCTTTGGAATGTGTAAACTGGGCAAAATAACCTTTGGACTAGACCTAAAGCAGAATTGTATCCCAAACAACCATTTGCAAAGATAACAAGACATGACTAATGAACTGAAACTTAAAAATGTTATTTAGAATTAACATCACTATGTTATCTGCACTTATAAAAATGCCTTCTTTCTATTGATGTAATTGTTCCCCTTCCCTTTCTCATAAATACCCCTTGGCTTCTAATTTGAACATTGGGTTTCTGCCTGAATCAGTTCTTTCTAAATAGCTATTCTTTGGATCTGAAATAAATGCTTGTTGCCTCTCAGTTTGGCTTTTAAATTTTAGGTTAACGGTAGCATTCTATAACCCCACTCACAATAGCAATCCATGAAAGTTCCAGTTGCTCCACATTCTCAGTATGTGCTATTAATTGTCAGTCTTTTTAATTTTAGCTATGAATGGTGAAGGTCCAAATAGAAAAGGGGCGATGAGAAATTGAAGTTATATGGCAGCCCAGTAAGCTGAACTTGTCTTTCTCCTTACAGGCAGACAAAGCACGTTATAAATACAAACTGAAGCATGTTGAGACCCCCTCACCTAGTGACTTTTCTCTGATCCTTCCCACTTTATCACAAGAGGTATGCTGAGGCTCCAAATAGGAGACTGCAGTCACTTCAAACACAAGCCATTTATATTGTTGGGGAAAGAATTAAAATCTAGTGCTAAGCCGGTGAATCCTCTCCACGGAGGTAGAAATAATGAAATGGTTTTATTATTGAAAAGCTTTAAGCCAGACTGCGTGCGATGCACATCACAAGCAATTCGCTAAAGAGATTGCCAAGACAGAACAGCTCGACCTTTTTTATACAGCCAGGGAGATACAACCCATTACGTGCATGTTCTCAAGAAAGACAACAACTTGTCCTTAAGTAAGAGCTTTACAGCACCATTTGCCACACATAGTTAATGGCAAATTCACCTGATAATTGGGGTAGCCATCTGCCTTCATCCAAAGGAAAAATAACAAATGGCTCATTTGGAGGCAGCCGCCTGCTGAGACTTAGGGACGCTATCTTCTTGGTGTTTACATTTCAAAGGCTTACTTAGATTTTTCAAAGAGTTACATACATCTCAAAGGTCAGAAAAAACAAGTGTTTTTTGTTTGTTTTTGTTTCTTTGTTTTTTAAGGAACTGCTTTAAGAAAAAGGGTGAAAAGTCTCTCACTTTCCACAGGTAATCTTTTTTTAAAGATTCTTTTTACCTTTCAATTGTTCCACACATTTCCCCTGTGCTTGTGCCCTATTCCAGGTCTACACTTTTCTCCCCTCTTCATCTAGCCATGTATGACTAGGCTTTCAAAATCTTTATCAACTCCATTCCTAATGGAAGACTCTCAGAACAGCAGACTGCCCCTTTTAGGGCCAGATTTCCAGCCCAGCCACACTAGAGAACATCTATTATCAAAGGTTGTTTACTCTCAGGATTGGAAAACGTTGCAGGTATTTGGTCGGTTTCCCACCCATTTCAAAGAAGGTAAAACTGAGATCCAGGAAAATCCTAAATAGCTACTTATGGCTCCGAGTCACTGGAGCAAAATGGGCACTTAAGGATTTCTCGTCCAGATTCAGAAACTCGTAAAGTCAGCCCCAAAGTGACCGAAAAAGAGGCCTGCTTTATTTTGCCACAGGGCGATTGAGGTTAAAGCCCACGGCCCTCAGGACTTCTCCTGACTACGCCTGCGCATGTCAGAACCTGTACATTTACCCCACATCCTGACGTTTCAGGCGGCCGCTCCTAATCCGGAACAGGACCCACACCCCGTTGGTCCTGCCTTGACAGGCGTGACCCTGCTCCAATAAGAATAGAGAACTGAGTCCCATGGCACCAATGGCGAAAGTCTGCGGGGAGGTGGAGGCGGACTTTACGAGGAAACGAGAAGACAGGCTCAAGATGGAGGCGGTGGCAGCCGTTGTGGCCTGACAGGTGAGGGCGGGCCCCGCAGAGTTAGGTTTCTGGAGCGACCGCCGGGCTGAGGCAGAGAACTGGGACCGAAAGTTTAGCAACAGGGTGGCTGCGCCTGGGCCCCAGCGTCACCGGCCCGGAACCGGAGGAGTGGTTTGACCTGGAGCGAGACCATCGTCGACAACGGGGGGTAGTGGTGGGCTGACAGCAAGGCGGGTGTTAAACTTCGGGGGATGGTTTCGCCCGCCGCGGGTGCTAGCACGCCTGCGCAGAGCTGGAAGGCCCTCGGTCGGCGGGGCGGGGCCGAATGGGTCTTGGGCTGCTTTGGGTTGTACCGGGATCCCTCCAAATGTCTTGAAGGTATCTGATGACCATTCCTTACCCACAACGGGAAGTGCGTGGAGATGCGGCTCGCAGCTCCCTTTCTTGTTCTGGGCCCGTGTCTGACCCACAGGAGAATGTTTGAGATTCCTCCCATTACTCTTAACTTTCTCTAGCTTCCTTCCATTGTCAGCAGAAAATACTTGTATGTCTATGGCCTCTTCATTAGTTGACAGGGGTAATTTGGGAGTCTCCCTTATTTATCCCCATTCATTTTACCTCAACAATGACCGGTGGTGCACCATTATCCTCCTTTTCCACCTTACAATGTCTGGTGACCACCATTATCCAGTCTTCAACCCATTGCAGTCTCCAGTTACATCACCCTTTGTTACATCTCCCTTCAGCAGTGTCTGTGAGCCCACCATCATCACAGCCCAGGGCTTATGTTGCCCACAGTGCCCTTAAGGACTCTCTGGTGCAATTCCCATTTCTCTCAAATTAAGGGCAATAGCTGATGATCATCCATTTGTTCCTCTTCACCCTGTCTGTGGCTCTTTTCTCCACACAGCATCTGGTAACCCCCTTGTCCATTAAAAAGGCAGGACATCCTGTTCATGTCCATTACGTACCTGACACATGCCAGTGCAGTGTGTGCTGACTTCCTTCCCCATCAGCTCCCAGCAGAAACTTGTGCACTCCTGTGCCCTCCAGGACAGTCTGTACTGTCTTGCATTATGTTATCCCACCCCCGCCTAGCCCCATGCAGAGATTCTGGCAGAGCTGAGCAGTGGAACTGAATCTACTTCAAGGTGTTAAAAAGTTCCCTTGGACTGCTGTGTGGAAATTAGGCTACTGGGGGTGACGTGTAGCCTGGAGATTGAACTTTTTTTTTTGTCCCTTGCCACTGTGATTCCGGATTATCATTAGGGGACCTCTGAATTCCTCCTCTGTCTTTTAGGAGCCCCATGGCACCTGCCCAGCTCCACTTCAGCCCATCTTGACAAAGTCCTAGGCTCCATGGAGCCATCACGGGGCCTCCCTGCCAATGGGGCCGAGCCATCCCGGGTAGTGGGCACTGTCAAAGTGTACCTGCCCAACAAGCAACGCACGGTGGTGAGTCTGATGGAAGCAAAACTTTCAGGTTGTGAGATGGACCCAGTTGTCAATCTTGGACCAGAAGGGTATCTGTGACTGGGAGGAGGCTTTTGCTGAGGGAAGGGAGAATTGGCCAGGGCCCCTATTGGGCTCTGACCCTGCCCCCTACATCTGCACAGGTGACTGTCCGGGATGGCATGAGTGTCTATGATTCTCTAGACAAGGCTCTCAAAGTGCGGGGTCTCAATCAGGATTGCTGTGTGGTCTACCGGCTCATTAAAGGGTAAGTGTGACACACACCTTGCTCCCCCCTTCCTTTTCTCACCCTCTGGTTCCTAGTCTCCTACCTGCTTCTCAGAGTCTTCTGACTCCTGCATTCTGTTGCGGAGACTCCACTAATGTCTTCTCTTAGTTCAGGGAATCCATGACTCCAACCAGCTTTCATTTCATTACTTTATTAGTTCATTGCCCTGCAAGGTCAGGAACACACTCTCCTTGGCCCCCAAGACTTCACCCCACTCCATCTATTTTATTCATTTTTTTGTTCTTTCACTATTTCATCCATTTGTCAGCTCTCTCCTACCTCTGTTTTCCCATTTTCTGTCTGCTGCATTGGGACTTGCTGACCTTTCATCAGTTCCTTTGTTCCAGGGCTCCTTAATTTTTTATTCAATTCTCAAGTTACATTTCATTTGTTGTTTCAGCACCTCATCAGCCGTTGTTTTCAGGAGCTTGCTTAGCGCTTCTGAGATTTTGTTCTTTTTACACCATTTCATTTGCTATTCACCTTGTGGTTGAGAGCATGGACTCTTCACACTGTCCTGACACTCACAATCCTTTGTGGTCTTGGGAAAGTAAGTCACTGTATCCCTCTGAGCCTCAGCTTCCCCATCTGTAAAGTGGGGCAATGGTAGTTCCTAGTTCTAGGGTTGCCATGATGGAGAATGAAACATGCCAGATGTGACTCCATGGATGGCAGACTTGGAGGGACTTTCAGAGGTTCCTTGCCTTCCCAGAGCCCCTGTCCACCCTCCTGCTCACTCTTTCCCATGCCTCCTGCAGGAGAAAGACAGTCACTGCCTGGGACACAGCCATTGCACCCCTGGATGGTGAGGAGCTCATTGTGGAGGTCCTCGAGGATGTCCCACTGACCATGCACAATTTTGTGAGTGTGAAGTGGATAGTGGGGGCAGACCCTGGGTGTGGGGGGAGGGTCCTTGACCAGGCCTCAATCTTCCCTGTTCTGTGGCAACAGGTACGGAAGACATTCTTCAGCTTGGCGTTCTGTGATTTCTGCCTTAAGTTTCTGTTCCATGGCTTCCGCTGCCAAACTTGTGGCTACAAGTTCCACCAGCATTGTTCCTCTAAGGTCCCCACAGTCTGTGTTGACATGAGTACCAACTGCCGACAGTGAGCCTGACTTGGGGTGGATGGGCGGATGGGGAGGACAGGTGCCCAGACACAAGAGTCTTATATATAGCTGACCCTTGTCCCTTTGCTCTATACCCTTAATGCCCTCAAGGTTCTACCACAGTGTCCAGGATTTATCCGGAGGCTCCAGACAGCATGAGGCTCCCTCAGCCCACCCTCCAAATGAGCCGCTAACCCCTCAGGGTTCCAGGTAGGGATGTCTAGGCTAAAGGGCTGCTGTCCTGAGAAAAAGATCTGGAGACCCCTGGGACCACAAACCATTCTTCATTTTCCCCCCAAATACAAGTGAAAGTTTATTTAGAAAAAGTGAGTCAGCTGGGTCACATGGTCTCAGGAAACAAGCACTCTGGAAAGAACGAGAGAAAGCATGCCCTAGGGGAAAGAATGGGGTGGGGAAAGGTGTAGGTGTGTATGTGTGTGACAGAGAGACAGAGATAAAGGCTACCACAAACCACTTTCATTCATTTGCTTGACAAACATTTGTTGAGCACCTACCTACAAGTGTGAGTAAGGGCATAGAACTGTGGGACCTTGAGCAAGTGATACAATCTTTCTGGGCCTCACTTTTCTCATCTGTAAAGAGGGGATAATAATAATACTTTTTAGCATGTAGGGTTCTGGTGAGGATTAAATGAATTAAGACATGTCCAGTGCTTAGAAGAACCAGTATAGAATATAAGTTCTTATTAATTATAAATATGTCTATGTATGTGTGAATATATATGTGCATCTAACTTCTTACTATATTCTTGCAATATAATCATGCTCAAGCCTTTCCATTTTGAAATACATACTATTTTATTATAAATTCCCCTTTATTTCTCCTTTATGTTAAGTATTTTAATACTAATATTTCTATCTTAAAATACATTATTGCTTTAATATATCAAAAGCTTATAAAATATGCATTTATATGTATTTTATAATGTCTATATTTATAGGGTATATGTTAATGTATCATTGTTATGTTTATGATATTTTTATATAATGTAGAAAATAATATATTTTGATATATAAAATAATGAATTTAGGGCATTGTTATTTTAAATTATGGGTGTATATGGATGAATTTTGTATGAATTTTATTTCAGAATAGTAGCAGGGAACATTAAAAAATATTTTTGTTTACAACAACAATAAAATTAAAAAAAAAAAAAAAAAAATATTTTTGTGCCCTAGCTGGGTGGATCAGTTGGTTAGATCATTATCCCATACACCAAAAAGGTTGTGGGTTTGAGCCCCAGTTGGGACGTGTACAGAAGGTAGCTGATTGATGTTTCTCTCTCACGTTGATATTTCTCTCTCACAGTGATGTTTCTCTCCCTTTCTCCCTCCCTTCCTCTCTCTTTAAAATCAATAAATATATCCTCAGGTGAGGATTAAAATATGTACATGTATATATGTATGTATGTATGTATGTATATGTGTAATATAATGTATAGAACTATAATGTATATATAACATGACATAATATGTATATTTTGAAACATTACCATTTTAACATAGATCATATAATTATATAATACATGATATATTTGAATAGTACATATATTTATAAAGTATTGTGTATTATTCTGTCTCCCACGGTGTGGCTCACTGTCCCTTCTTTAGGTCTTTCCTCAAATGTCACCTCCTTAGAGAGGCTCTTCCTGACATCACCAGTGACATTGTCTACTTATTTTGTTTTCTTTTCCTTTATGCACTTGTCAGCATCAGACAGATTAAGTATTCTTTGTTTTTTATTTTCTTTCTCCCTACTGGAACATCAGCCTCTTGAAAGCAAAAACTTTTATTTGTTTTGCCCACAGTTTTATTTTCACTACCTAGCATGGTATCTGGCACATGGCAGGCACTCAATAAATGTTTCTTGAACAAATGAATAATAGTACTAACAGTGGACATTTACTCTGTGTGAGCTTAAGCACATGTTTACGATAGGGCAGGGCGGGGGTGGCTTGACTGGACTTCCCATTCATTTGATAGTGATTTCACAGCCTTTCCCCTGGCAGCTCCTGCATGCAGCACCGAGACCCTGAGCACTTCCCCTTTCCTGCCCCGACCAACGTCCCCCTCCAGCGCATCCGCTCTACATCTACCCCCAACGTCCATATGGTCAGCACCACAGCCCCCATGGACTCCAGTCTCATCCAGGTTGGTGTCAAGGGGGCAGCCACAGGAGACCACCAGGCAGAGGGAAGAGCCATTCCTGTTGGCCGCCACATCCTCTCTCTGACTCCTGTCCCTCTTCTTCCAGCTCACTGCCCAGAGTTTCAGCACTGATGGTGAGCCCCCACTGCCTATGCCCTAAGTGTCCCCTCACCCCATTTGCCTCCACTCACATCCTCTTCACAACCACAGCTGCTGGTAGTAGAGGTGGTGGTGATGGAGCCCCCCGTGGGAGCCCCAGCCCGGCCAGTGTGTCCTCGGGGAGGAAGTCCCCACATTCCAAGTCCCCATCAGAACAGCGGGAGAGGAAGTCCTTGGCCGATGACAAGAAGAAAGTGGTAAGCTCCAGGGGGAACCTGTGGGGGGCACCATAGGCTGAGTGATAAGGGATGTGGGCAGGCTCCTGAGATGCCACCCATGTGGCCCACAGAAGAATCTGGGGTACCGAGACTCAGGCTATTACTGGGAGGTGCCACCCAGTGAGGTGCAGCTGCTGAAGAGGATCGGGACGGGCTCGTTTGGCACCGTGTTTCGCGGGCGGTGGCATGGCGATGTGGCTGTGAAGGTGCTCAAGGTGGCCCAACCCACAGCTGAGCAGGCCCAGGCCTTCAAGAACGAGATGCAGGTTCTCAGGTAAGATTGCACGTGTGTGTGGAAGCAGGGAAAGGGCAATGTGCATGGCCTTGGCACCTCTGGGAAAAGGCCATGCTTGGGCACGTCACCTGTATTTGTGTTGTTAACATTAAGTTGTCTCAAGAGTGTGCTTTTCCCCTTTGGCAAATGGGTATGTTTAGAGGACCTCTGATGATGTGATTGTTTGTGTTTGGGTTAATATTGACATTAATTAACCACTCTGGCTCTGAAATGTGGGACATGTTTGCTTACTGTGAAATGTGTATGGCCGTAGAACATCATTAACATCATTGAGTGCACTTACATTAATAGTATAATGCTAGTTAACTATATTGGCAGGAAGGCTTGCATTTTTCCTTCTCCTCTGTATGTTTTTTTGTCATTAGTATTATGTTTATTGTGTTGCATTCTTTATAATAATGCCATTGATTAATGAGCAATATTACAGTTGACCCTTGAACAACATGGGTCCACTTATATGTCAATTTTTTTCAATAATACTGTGAATGTATTTTCTCTTCTTCATGATTTTCTTTTTTTTTAAGATTTTATTTATGATTTTTAGAGAGAGTGGAAGGGAAGGAGGCATAGAAGGAGAGAAACATCAATGTAT
Organism: Noctilio leporinus; assembly: GCA_004026585.1. NCBI lineage: Eukaryota > Metazoa > Chordata > Mammalia > Chiroptera > Noctilionidae > Noctilio > Noctilio leporinus. Next base: position 33,541 of record PVIW01009632.1, on the reverse strand, counting down.
GGTTGCCTTTCACCTCCCTCCAGCTACTGACCTGGCTGGAGACCTGGCTTGCAACCTGGTTATGTGTCCTGACTGGGGAATCGAACCAATAACCTTTGGGTTAGAAGGCCAGCACCTAATCTACTGTGCCACCAGCCAGGGCTTGATTTTCTTAATAACATTTCCTCTAGCTTACTTTATTGTAAGAATATAGTATTACATATATGTGTGTGTGTGTGTGTGTATGTATATATCTGTATGTGTGTGTGTGTGTGTGTATGTATGTATATATCTGTATATATATATATGTGTGTGTATATATATATATATATATATATATATATATATATGGCATATAAAATACATATTCAGCCCTGGCTGGTGGCAGAGTGGCTAAGGCACCAGTCTGTGAACCCAAAGGTCGCTGGTTCAATTCCCCAGTCAGGGCACATAACCAGGTTGCAAGCCAGGTCTCCAGCCAGGTACGTGGCTGGAGGCAACCATACATTGATGTCTCTCTCCCTATATGCCTCTACCTTCCTCTCTCTCTAAAAATAATAAATAAATAATCTTTTTAAAAAGTAAAAAAATAAAATGTATATTAAAATGTTTATGTTATCAGTAAGGCTTCTGGTCAACAGTAGGCTATTAGTAGTTTAGTTTTGGGGGAGTTGAAAATTTTATGTGGAGTTTCAACTGTATAGGGGATTAGTGCCCCTAACCCACATGTTGCTCAGTGGTTAACTGTATTAATAATCATAATCATAATTTAATTATTTTATTAATGATTGTAGTTGTACTACTTACTATATCATCAATACTATATCAATTCATTTGTGCTGAAAACCCCTGGTGTTCTCTTTTTGCCACTCTGATTGCTACCACTGCTAGGGTTGCTGGCATGGGCTTTCATCTCTGACAGATGGACACAAGTTATGTCACAGAGTTGATGTTATCATAACTCCTTGTGCTATTTTAATATTTATCCTCATAATGGATGCCACAGTAAGGAAACTTTTCTCTATGAAACAGCAGCGATTTGAGCATGTTCTTCATTTGTATTATACTAATACTTCAACCATAATATGACTGCTGTGAAGAATGCTCCTGTGCTGTGTTACCCACTGTGACATGGCAAAATTGCAGAGCATCATTGATGTTACAGTTGACCCTTGCACAATGTAGGGGTAGGAGGTGCCAACCTCCATGCACAGTTGAAAATTTGTGTGTAACTTGACTATCCCCAAACCTAGTTGTCCCTCAATATCCATGGGGGATTGGTTCCAAGATACCCCCCACACACACACACGGATACCCAAATCTGCAGATGTTCAACTCCCTTATATAAAATGGCACAAATCAGTGCATAGAGTCAGACTGCAATCTGCAGATGTTCAATCTCAGATAGAAAACCATACAGGTATTTATTGAAAAAAATTCATGTATAAGTGGACCCATGAAGCTCAAACCCATGTTGTTCAAGGGTCACCTGTGTTGGCATTTGTGTTATCACAGCTGTAGTTAGCACTTTTAGAAGGAATGAAGAAGGTTATCATCTAAATTAGGGATGATCTATTCGTATGTGACAGAATTTCCATGAAGTAGAGCCAGGTACCTAGGAGCAATAACAAGGAAAGTGGAATTTTCAGATGGCTTACTTGTGTTCAGGGCTGTTCTGTGTGCCTTACAGGTTTTTAATCACTCCTCCCAACATCTCCATAAGGTAGCTAATATAATTATCACGGTTAAGGAAAGTGAGACACAGGTTAAGTGTCCTCCATTCACTTTTGCACAGTGAATACCTGGGAAAGCCTGGATTGGAACATAGGATCTAGTTTGAGTCCAAACCTTGAATTCTTTACCTCTAAGCCTCTTGTAGTGATTAACAGGATATAATCACATCACCCATATTTTAACCTGGGAATATTACATTGATATGGTATAATATTGGTGAGTTGCCATTCTGCTTTCTCATCTGTAAAATGGTCACAGGCCCAGATAATGGTAAGGGTCAGACGTATGGCAGATGTTGATGATTAAGATACTACTGGGTGACTGAGGGGTGGGGGCGGTAATCTGTCCCTCCTGCTTTTGTTAGGAGACTGGGATAAAAAAGCTCCATGCCCAGCAAAGATATCTCACAAATTTATTGCATCTGGCTACAGTCTGGCCCTGAGCTTTCTGAAAGGCAAGGTAGAAGTGATAACAGGAGGCAGCAGTGAACAGCGGCATTCTTGATGCTCAAAAAGTGAGTGACAGTTGCTGTTTCCCCTCCCTGCCCTAATACTGCCCTCTCTGCCTGCAGGAAGACACGTCATGTTAACATCTTGCTGTTCATGGGCTTCATGACCCGTCCAGGGTTCGCCATCATCACACAGTGGTGCGAGGGCTCCAGCCTCTACCACCACCTTCATGTGGCTGAAACCCGCTTCGATATGGTCCAGCTCATTGATGTGGCCCGGCAGACTGCCCAGGGCATGGAGTAAGCCTCCTGGCCTGGGGACTAGGAAGGGGGCTGGGGGACCTAGGGGAGGAAGATGAGGTAGCCCCCAGCCAATTTACCACCTGCTTCTACCCCACAGCTACCTCCATGCCAAGAACATCATCCATCGAGATCTCAAGTCTAACAGTATCTACCTGTCCCTGTGTAAGGGCTGGGGTGGGGTGAAGGACTTAGAGGGATGTCTCTTGATGGTGGCTTCTGGGGATGAATTGGGAGGAGCACATGTCATATGGCCCTTGCCAGGTAGCAGAGCTGTGGCTGGTGTAGAGCCCCTAATGGGGTCTTTTGGTCAGGATTCAGAGCTGTGGTATGTTCAGGTGCTGTTCTTGGGGACTCTGATCAGTGTCTTCAGGTGTGGCACTTGTGGAATTCATTACAGAGAGTTCCTGATCAAGGTCATGGGCATGGGGGTTATAGGTGCCCTTAGAGGGGTTTTATGGCCAGGAGTCACAAGGGGGACAGTGTAGGGGGCATTAATTGGAGCTCCCCACCCAAGTCAAGGTTATGGTGGGTTTGTGTGACACTAGGGGACGTCTGGTCAGGGTTAGAGGCATGACTGATAATGGAGGTGTTAATGAAAGCTTCCCAGTGAGTGTGAGAGGCATGTCTATTGGGAGTTCTTATAGTGGCCCTTGACCCCAGTGGACATCTTCCTACACGAGGGACTCACAGTGAAGATCGGTGACTTTGGCCTGGCCACAGTGAAGACACGGTGGAGTGGGGCTCAGCCCTTGGAGCAGCCCTCAGGCTCTGTGCTGTGGATGGTGAGTTGGGCCAGGTTCTGGACCAGGGACATATAGGGACATGGGCTACAGGGCTGGGACATGGGCTGCTGAGTGGGGATGGGGATGCCTGTTTGTCTAGACTGCTTATGTTTCACCTTGTGTGTGTGGCTCTGAGTTGTACTCAGTTTAGCTAGTAGGACATGGGACTGTGGGCCAGACATTTGTTGACCTTCCTGGTTCCCCTGCCTGGTCTGGCTTATCGAAGGCGGCTGAGGTGATCCGTATGCAGGACCCGAACCCCTACAGCTTCCAGTCGGATGTCTACGCCTATGGTGTTGTGCTCTACGAGCTCATGACTGGTTCCTTGCCTTATAGCCACATTGGCAGTCGTGACCAGGTGAGCCCCACACCTTACCTGCAATCTCCCAGGCTAAGGGATCCCCTCAGGCTCTAAACCCCAGATCTCCTTTGCACAAACCAAGAATGTCACATGTCCTCCAGAAAGCCCAGATTTTCTGGTTTTAGAACCCCCAGAATCCTCTGGGTCTCATATACCCAAAATCCCCTTCTTTCCCCATAGCCAGAATCCTCTGGGTCTTCAGAGTCCAGAATCTCCTGAATCCCTAACCCCTGGGCTTCCAAATACTCAGACACCCTCTGGACCCCTTGACAACAATCAGTCCTCTGGCCTAGGGACTCAAAAGTCCTGTAGGTCCCCAAAGCCCATAATCTGATTTCTCCCAGAAACAGAAGCCCTTTGTGCTTCTGGAATACTCACAGGTACCCACAATTATTCAGGCCTTGGGTTTTTAGCAGACTGCAGGCTTTGGGACCCTGGCACCCAGAATAATCTAGGTCCCAGACCCATAGCTCTCCAGATTGAAGACCTGGAATCTCCCAGGTCCTCAGAAACCAAGAATCCTTTAGACAGCAATACCAATAGTCCTATAGGCCACATGGACCCATAGTTGTTAGGCTCCAGATTCAGTACTTACCTGGCCCCAAGTCCCCTAGAAACCTATGGACCCATAATCCTCTGGGGCCCAGCACCTACAACCCTTGACTTTCCCCATACTTAAATCCTGATATTCTGCAAGCAGAGAATACTTCCAAGGCTTTAAACCCCCAGAATCCTTGGAATCACAAGATACTACAACCTTCAGGGTTCCATTACCCAGAATACCCCAGTTCCACAAAAGGAACTTCCTACATTACTTGAGACCCCAAATTTTCTAGACATCCCAGCCCAGATCCCCAGATCAGCCATTCCTGTCCCCTCCTCCCCCAGATTATCTTTATGGTGGGTCGTGGCTATCTGTCTCCGGACCTCAGCAAAGTCTCCAGCAACTGTCCTAAGGCCATGCGGCGCCTGCTGTCCGACTGCCTCAAGTTCCAGCGGGAGGAGCGGCCCCTCTTCCCCCAGGTGGGTCAGATATCAGGGCTGGATACCCTGGGGAGGGGACTCTGAGGAGGAAAATTCCGAGGTGTGAATGGGAGCGTGTTTTCAAGGCTCATAGGTGTACAATGAGTGCATATGCTTCCCTGTAAGGCTGGGGTCAGGTGGTGGTTGGGTGTCCGTGTGGCCCTGGACACCCCTCCTCATGCAACCCTGCCCCCAGATCCTGGCTACAATTGAGCTGCTGCAGCGGTCACTCCCCAAGATTGAGCGGAGTGCCTCCGAACCCTCCTTGCACCGCACCCAGGCTGATGAGTTACCTGCCTGTCTACTCAGCGCAGCCCGCCTTGTGCCTTAGGCCCCACCCCCAGCCGGCAGGGAGCCAGTGTCAGTCTTCGACTTCAAGGACCCCTGCCCACCAACCAATTGATGTTCCATCTCTGCCCTGACACTGCCGCAGGATGCCCCATTTCTGCCCTGGGGTATCCCCATGTGCTTTTCCAGTTTCTCTGGAACTGGGGGACCTTCAAAGACCATAGCCTCCTCCATAGTTTGGTTTCCTCTTACCTTTGGGGATACTTTTAAATTTGGGAGGTTCTCCATCTCCATTGGCTGGAATTTGTAGCAGGGATTCCACTCAGAACCTCTCTGTAATTTGCGCCTGATGTGCCTTCCACTGGATTTTGGGGTTCCCAGCACCCCATGTGGATTTGGGGGTCCCTTCCGTGTCTCCCCTGCCATTCAAGGACTCCCCTCTGCCTTCACCAAGAAGCACAGAATTCTGCTGGGCCTTTGCTTGTTTATTTTGTTTCCCGACTTTTCTCATGGGGTTCAGAGCTGCTGAGGGGTGGGGGGTGAGTCCAGGCAAGGAGTGGAGGTTGTGGGGAGGTGCGGACCACGTAAACAGCGCCACTGCACGCATCACCACAGGCGGCACGATGAACAAGTACCACATATGCCAAGCACGGCACGAGAGGAGGCCACGTCAGTCACAGACACAGACATCACGCAAAGGTGGGGAAGTGGAGGACCATTGGCCTTCCATGTGCAAAGGATTCTGGGAGGATGGGTGGAGTTTGCATATTTAAAGACAGCTGTCAGAGGCAGGAAAGTGGGGCAGGGATCCCTGGGGAACTGAGGGGCCATAGCAATGGGAGGAGCTCCCAATGTATTGAAAGGAATCCGGCTTGTAGGGCTGGGTGGTAGCGTTTTAAGAGGTGGATCTCCAGAAATGGGAGCACAAAGGTATGAGTTTCTTAAGGACTTGGGAAATTTTGATGAGGAACAAAGTGTGCTCGAGAAATTTGGGATCAGGAGTAGGTTTTCCCACACATTTCAGGTCTCTAGGAGTGGACTCCGTGGTGGTAGGGCCAGGGTGGGTTGCCAGGTGGTTGGGAGCTTATGGGAAGGAAAAACGTACTCTGGGAGACCAGGAGTGAAGGTCATCAGGAATTTGAAGGTTCTAAAACTGAGAAGTAGGTCCTGAGGTGACCAGGAGTGGCTTCCAATGGATTTGGGAATTCCAAACATGATAAACGGGTTTAAGACCAGGAGTGAAGTTTCTCTAGGGACTTGGGCATTCTGAGGAGTGAGAAGAGGGATCTTGGTGAACAAGGAGAAGGCTTCTTAAGGGAGCTGGAGATTTCAGAAGTGAGAAACGGATTCAGGGCCCAGAGAAGGGTTGCCCAGGGATTTGGGGGTTTCCCAGGGTAGGGTGGTCAGTCGGAGAAGAGGCTGGCGAAAGACTTCCTCAGGCTGCGGATGGTCTCAGCTTTCACCTCGTCCTGGCTAAGGCTGGGCCTGGGCGGGGCTGGCTCTGGAAGGTTGAAGGCATTGGTCAGAGACTGGGATTTGCTAGAGAGAGACAAGGTGGAGGCGTGGGAGGAAGGGGGGGAAGAGGAAGGGAGGAAGGGGAGAGAAACACATCGTTACCCCAGGCCCGGCCCCAGCCCTGCCCCTCTGGCTTTGGGGCATGCCTGCGACCCTCCCACCCATCAGCATGGGCCTGGACCTCGATGGATTCTCAGGTAGGAGTTGGGGAGCCCTGCCTCAGGCTGGGAGCACCTGGATCTCAGGTGAAGTTGACTGGGATTAATGGGAAAAGTCCTGGGTTGAATCTTTTCCTCAAATCTGGGCTAGACTGGAAGGAGTTTGATAGAAGGTGATGGCAGGGAGGTTTTTAGTCTAAAGGTAAGGAGTCCAGGAGGGAGGTGAGGCAGCTTGGACCAAGGACAGGCTGAGAGGAGCAAATCTAATGGAGAGAGCATTTGGATGGGACTTTTGAACTAAGGTAGGGGCAGGTCTGGAATGGATCAGAAGAGGCAGAGAGGATGGTGTGATGATTTGGGAGACTAAGATGGACCAGAAGGATTTGGGGATAGACTAGAAAGGAGCCTAGACCAACAATTTTCAACCCTGTGCTGCAAAAGGCACACTGGTGTGCCACAAGAATTTTTAAAACATTCAATACCTGACCTCTTTTCCCTTAGATTGTCAAATAAAAAAATGTCAAAAGCCAACACAACACTAGCTGTCCCGTGTGAATGAATCAAAGTTATACCTATTTTTTGTCATATTGACAAAAAGTACAATTTTTGGTGTGCCTCAGAATTTTAGTAATTATGTGTGCCACAAGGTGAAAAAGGTTGAAATTCGCTGGCCTAGACTGTAGGAAAAGTATGAGGTTGATTGGAAGGAGTGTGAATAGTGTGAAGTGACAGGAAGACTGAATTGGGTGCAGAGTTTGGGGCATTGGCTAGGCGGAGTTAGGTTGGGGTAGGCGGAGTCAGGAAGGATGAGTTTGGCAGGGAAAGCTCCTAGATGGGAGGTGGACTTAGTGGGTGGGGAAGTACTGAAGGAGGGTCAGCAAGGTGCTTGGGCTGGAGGAGGGGACTTTCCCAGGGCCTATTGGGAAGAATGTGAACTGAAATTGGGTTTTCTCCGGGAGTCTGACACCACGTCTCTTGTAAGGAGGTGAAAGGACCTGGGATGGAGGGTAAGAGCCTCCGAGCCTCTTTGGAGGGTAAGAGGGGTGATAGTTTGGGGAAGAGGTCTGGCCCAGACTGGAGAGGGAGCTCTCAGGACCCCTGGCGAGGATCTGGCTCTGAGGAGCTTGAGAGCTTGGACTACCCTCCTGGTGCAGAAGCATGTTCTGTGAGCAGCAAGGCAAAGGCTGCTGTGTGCTGTGGGGTCCCCTTACTTGAGCTGGGGGTGCGGGGGTCCCCCGACAGCAGTGGTGGCAGGCGGTGGCACATCCTGGCTAGGTTTCTGGGCCAGCTGTGGCTTGGTAGGACGTCCAGCCGGGCCGGGGCCACTGGGCCGTGGTTGCTGTGTGGTGGGTGGCCCAGTACGGGGCATGGGGCCTGCTTGGCTGGCCTGGCGGGTGGGGCCGGTAGGGCCTGGTGGTTTCTGGGGTGGACCCTGGCGCTGCTGACCACCCGGTGGGGCCCCTGAGGCCTTTGGTGGAGCCTGGCCAGAGACGGATGTCTGACGGGTAGCCTGTGGGGGGCCCGCCTGGCGCTGGGGAGAGGGGGAGGCAGGCTGACGGGCTGCTGGAGGTGCCCCAGGTCCTCCTGCCACTGGCCGGGATTGGCGACCTTGACCCTGGGTCAGTGGTGGGGCCTGGGACACAGGCTGCTGGGGCACTGATGTGGGACTTGGTAGGCGCTGGGGCAGGGGGCTGCCAGCTGGGGGTCCAAGGCCTGAAAGGTGCTGCTGGCCCTGTGGGGGTGGGCGCTGCTGCAACAGGGGTCCCTGGCGTTGTGGGCCTGGGCCCGGTTGTGGAGGGCCACCTGAGGGACAGAGAGAGAATTCACATGTGAGAGCCAGCCAGTGAGAGGTGTGGGGAGCTGCCAGCTGGTGGGTGCCCAGGATGGTGGCCCCTCACTTACCCTGTGGCGGGGGTCGTTGCTGAGCCGGGGGCCCTGCAGGCTGCTGTGAGGTCTGGCGGCCCAAGGGCAGGACCCCTGGTGACGGAGTCTGCGGCAGAGGAATGGAGGAGAGGTTAAAAATAGTTACCAGACCGTGGGGCATCAGCCAGTTAGAATAGCACGGGTTCCCCGTGTGCTGGGTGTTGCCCATGTTTGTGGCTGAACTGAGGGATGTCAGGTGGCTTGGTGGGAACCCCTAGTGGCGGGGGGTGGGGGGGTGTTGGGAGGCACTCAGGGAAGTCAAGGTAGCAGCTATTTATCAATTTTTAAAACAATCGGTTGATTGCCACCATATGCGTAGTAGTGATACCCTTAGCCTTCTGCTGATTAGCTCTGTGACAAACAGCAGGACCAGGGGCTGGCCTGCCCATCACTAGCTGACCTGGCTGTGGGAGCCCCTGCCGGGGGATGCATCCCGCTGCCGGGGCAGGGCCTGAGCCATCTTGTTGACCACAAGCTCTACGATGAGCTGCTTGTCTTCATCCTGGTGGTCACCAATAAGCGGCATGGAGGAGCCTACCACCTGGGGGAGGAAAATGGCCCCAGTGAGGAGAGAGGCAGGAAGTACATGAGGGTGACAGTGACAAAGTGCTTTAAGTTGGCAGAAGGCATGGTGGCTGCCAAGGAAATGAGCTTCATTTTGAGAGACATTGATTTGCAGTGCGAGGAAGGCTTGTCTCCTACAAGGTAATGAACAGCTTATAAGGTACTGGCAAATTAGGACCTGTGGGCCAAATCCAGTCCAGCGCCTGTTTTTGTACAACCCCTGAACTAAGGATGGGTTTTACATTTTTTAATGATTGAAAAAAGTCAAAAGAAGACTTCATGACATGTGAAAATTATGTCAATAAACAAAGATTTATTGGAACACAGCCACACATTTTTTAACATGTTGTCTACGGCTACTTTTGCAGAGTTGAGTAGCTTTAACGATGCTACATAGCCCTCAAAGCCTAAAATGTGCGCTGCCTGGCCCTTGACAGAAAACACTGGCCAATCCTTGCTTTATAGTTTGCTAGGAGCTCTGTCCTTTACAAAGACCTTTGTGGTCTACATGATACTTCACAGTTTACAAAGCTCCTTGCCTTTTACAAAGGACTATGGGATGTATAGTGTGTTTGATGGGATGTATGGTGTGTTTTGGACTTTAGAAAGTCCTTTGGAAATGGCACCAGTGTTTACAAAATGCTTTATCATTTATGAAGTGCTACTGTTTACAAGCACTCCACATTTTCAAGGCATTTTACAGTTTACAAATTGCTTCATTGTTTATCAAGAACTTTAGAATTTTGAAAGTGTTTTGCTTCAATAACAAGGACTTCCCAGTTTACAGAGCTTCTTTCTTATAAAGCACTCTGCTATTCACCAAGCATGTCTTAATTTATAAGGTACTTCACAGTTTACAGAATGCTTTAGTATCAACTAGTACTCTTTGCAAAGTTCTTTCTAGTTTACAAAGTGCTTTGCTGTTTGCCAAGGACCTCTCAGTTCACAGAATACTTTAAAAGTTAAGTGCTTTGCCATTCACCAAGAGGGCTCAGTTCACAGAACACTTTATAGTTTAACAAGTGTTTTGCTATTCACTAAGGATGTCCAAGTTCACAAAGTAGTTGAAAGTTTACTAAGTATTTTGCCATTTGTCAGGGTGTCCCAGTTCACAAGCACTTTACTAAACATTTTGCCATTCTCTGAGGACTTGCTGGGCCATGGAGTGCTTCACAGTTTATGGAATGTTACTGCCGCACACCTGCTCCTCCCTCTGTGCCCCCACCAATCCCTGGGTGCTCCCACCTCAATGATGTGATCCCTTCCGTCCTTGCCATGCAGCGCTTCCACTGCGCAGATGTCCAGTCCCCCAAAAATCTCTGAGCATGTATCCACCCACAGCTTGTACCTGGCCACACATGGGGCAAGAAAGCTTGTCAGTGCCTTGCCTGGGCAGCCACACTCCCACCCTCACTTCAAGTCCCCCATGAGTTCAAGCTTACCCACCTGTCAGACATGGCAATCTGCTCAAGCATTGCAGAGCCAGTGTTGGTTTTCCAGTTTCCTGATACTGACGTCCTCCTGGGAGATGAGAGAGGAGAGTTTTTTGGGGACCTGAACTGCATAGGGCAGAGCAGGGGACTCCTACCTAGGCCTTAATTTCTCCACTCACATGTAGGCCTTGTAGTTCTGCCCAATCTTCTGGACACGCACGTCATATTTGGCGTCAATGAAGGGCTCGGCAGTGGCATACGTCTTGGTCAGTGCCACGACACTGGCGATGTCCTGGAAGTCGTGCTGGTTGTCCACCTTGACCTGTGGGTGTGGGGGGAATCAGGGACTTGGCAGGATGGGGCAGCAAATGGGGGTGCCTCAGCGTACAGGCATGTATACAAATGACACAGGTGAGCTCAGTACACAAAAATTTGGTGCACATACCAAGGTACTCATGCATGCATAATCCTGGGCCTCCTGGCTTTTACATGTACACATAGACACAAAGTTGGGTATATATGACTGAACACACTAAAAACTACTGAACTGTCCACCTTAAATGGTTAAGTTGTATGGTATCTGAATTATATCTCAATAAAGCTGTGGGAAAATTGTGTGTATATGTAGTACATGCATACAGACACAGAGTTAGTTGTATACATAACATACAAACAGAAGCATAGACACACTCCAACATACAATTACAAGTCTGCTTTCTGTTTATACAGAGATGAAATCAGATGACTGGAAAGCATACAGGACCCCAAAACTGAATGTAGAAGGTTATGTAATGTGTGTTCAACATAGAGGCATGCATATACGCAGATACAATGCTGTATACACTAACAAAATAACAGGACACATAAAACTAGCTGAGTGCATGACAAAAAACTGGGTCAGCAAAATCCAAGACTGAGGGAAAAGATAGATTAAAAAAAACCTCAGGACATACAATCATACAAAATTACTGGTGTGTGCTGAATATACAATATACATCTACATACATAGGCACAATGCCAGTGGTACACACCATTTACAAACACATGGGGGCACTCAGCCCAGGGACTCACCTTGCCCATCCCAGAGTGTGCATGCCCCATCTTCACAACCACAGGGTAAGTTGTGCTGCTGAGCTGGTAGGGTGAAAAGCAGAGCATGGTCAGAGCAGGAGGGCTGATTGCTAGGGATGGGGTGGTACTGAGGGGAGCCCATCCAGCAGGAGCCCCATGAAGAGCCATTTCCCAGAAGAGGCAGGTCAGAGACTGGCAGACAGCAGCTGTGGGTCACACAGCACCTCTGAGCTCATAATCGAACCCAGAGCCTTGTCTGTCTGTCCCTCCCTCCCCACCCCCAGACTTCCCGCCTCTGCTTTCCCAGGCAGAGGCCAGGGTGGGGGCCTTTTCCGGAAAAGGGAAAGTTTGTTTATACAGTGACTGGATGATAGAGAAGTGAGTGTGTGCATGTGCGTGTATGGGGGGTGTGTGGCGGTGAGCATGTAGCAACTGTACCACTCAGCTAAGCCTTGTCTGTAGGCCTTGTCCACACACATTCACAACCTAGACACACACACAAACCCTCAAAACTCAGATCTACACAATCAAACCCAGAGATGCCCATGCATATTGAGACCCACAAGACAGACAGACCTGCAGCCAACACAGGCTCTGGAGCACATCTCACTCTGCAGTTGCGTAGACACCCACTGTCAGTCACTCAGCTACCCCCGTGTTCATGGTGTCATGGGGTAGGAACTGATTGGCACTTCTGGCCAGCCTCCTTGCCCAGCAGTACACACTCAACACTTGAGTGAAGGTACACACACAGCCCCTTCCCATTACCCAGATGCACACAACAGTTAAAGGGACACACAACACAGAATATCACCCATGCAGTTAATATGAAGACAACCCTCAGGGCACAACCATAGGAGGCAGAGGGCATACACAGCCCTGAGAGGCACGTTCAGCAGAACTGGGGACACAGTCAACAGACACACACACAACACTCCTAGGCACATCCACACCAAACAGAAGGATATACACTACATACAAGGAAAGGTACACACACTTCTAGGTACTCATAGAAACCACTGAGACCTATAACACAGAGACCCACACAACACTCCTGGGCACACAAAAAGTATATCTAGGGACATAGCATGCTTTGCCGTATGTACAAAAATAGAAGCATGCACCCAACCAGAGACACCACAACCCTTCTAAGCATACAGACAATACTGGGTGTGTGCATGCAAACACACACTCCCATGCTGACACATTCAGGTGCAGGGATATGTCATGTTTCACCGACCTTGGGCAGGATCCAGGGGACCAGGTTGGGTGACCCCAGCCCCACCATAATACGGATGCACGGTGCCCACCCCCCCCACCCCCCCACCCCCCGCCATCTGCTGTGCTGACAGCTGCCCCACAGGATAGAGAGATGGCATTCCCGGAGGGGTGGCTGGGGCGGCAGTGGTTCGCGGTTCCCGACAGGCACAGGAAGCCCGCAGGCTCAGGATGACTGATTGACCTTCAGGCATTGCCCTCCCTCTGCACCCCCACCTTCCTCATTTCCCAAATGACTGGCGTCATTATGAGGCACTTGAGAGGCACCCTGCTAGATGGGGCTTACGGGGATCGTGTAGATAGAGTTGCAGGGAAACACTGCAGAGACGGGGAGTGACGTAATACTCAGGCACAATCACAGCTCGCAGAGAGGACAGACATCCATAATTACATGTGCAGCCTAGACCTGCTTTACGGAGGCCGACACACAACTCCCAGAAACAACACAAAACACTCAGGCCCACATGTAATACCACATACACAACCTGAAAGGCACACAGGCAACTCTCAGGGGCAAAGGCATAGCAGAGAGCTGTGCAACTATACACACATACACACACGCATGCACATGTTTTCTAGGCTCCTCTTTGTATAAACCCTCCTTATTTCCTCCGGACCTGGGCCTGAACACAACACCGTGAACATGTGTATGTGTGCCCACACATGGGTGCATGAGTGGAGCTCTGTACCCTGGGATCCTCTGGAGAGCTCTAGCTTTGAATCTTGGCCTCTCTTCCTAAAACCATGTGGGACCTCAGACAGTTCACTTAACCCTCTCTAGGCCCCAGTTTCCTGATCTGTACAAAAGGCACAATCAGCCTCAAGTACTTGGTGTGCTGTGGAGCTAGGTGTCTGTTCTGCACACCCAGTTGGGCCCCATGGTGCCCTCCCTTCACCCAGCTCTCCAGATGGTAACAGACCCAGACACCCTTCCAAGGAAACATCACCAGTTTTTCAAAATCTGCACAATAGCCTGGATCCACACAACCCCTAATATGCATAGATAGTCAGCAAAACCCTGTGCTGACTCAGGTTTCAGAGTTACAGAGCTGACGTGAGAGGTGAGGGGCTGCAGCAGGACTTTCCCTTCCTTCACTTCTCCCTTTGGCCCCTGCCACTGACTTACTCAGCCCCCTGTCTCATTCACTCTCACTACCCCACTTTCACAATCAGCTTCTCCAAAATCCTGGTTTACCACTTTGCCCCCGCCCCTTTCTTGTTTCCTCAGCAGTCATTTCTTCACTTGCATTCCTGGGAAGGCCACTCAATCCTTTGTGTGTCTCAGTTTCCTCATCTGCATAATCAGAATATGAACAGTCTCTAACTCACAGGGATATTGTGAGGAACAGATTAGTTATGTGGGAGAAAATGCTTAGCATAATATTTGCAGCACAGGAAGTCTGCATCCTCCAAAAGTGTTGGGTACTATTATAATTATTGGTTTAGCATCTCTTGGTTAGCCAGCATTAACAAAGAGACAATCCGGATTGACTGAGAGATAAAGTACTTAAAAAGATTTTTAGAATAGTGTTTGATGCCCAGTTAAACACTTCGTAAATGCTGGTAGTTTTTGTTGTGGTGATGGTGTGGATTGGGCTAACTTCCCTGGGTTAATCCAGTTTAATCAGAAAGAGGGCAACAGAGGTAAGAGAGTTTACACAAAGACTTCAGGGCACAATTCATAGTAGGCACTCAATAAGTGTCTGCTACCATCCTCCCTGAACAACTGAAGGACCTTAATCAACCCTCAGAGCCCTTTCCCAGGACCCTAGGGAAGATTCTGGTTGCACCTGGAAACTGGCAGGCAGGGATTGCCTCAACCCACCCCCTACGTGGGGCATGGTAGGGAGGGGTTAGGGGGGAAGGGATGGCAGGATGGGAGGGTATCAGTTTTCTCCTGACTCACTGTCTCTTTCACCACCATTCAGCTCCCCACCACCACCACCACCCCAGTGCTCATTAATCTGCCAGCACCTTTCCCAGTGTGCCAAACCTGGGTTAAGATTCTGGAGGCCAGCGGGTCTAAGTTCAAATCCCAGCCATGCCCTGTGATTCTGGGAAAGTTCAATTCCTCTCTGCCTCGTATTTCGTCATCTATAAAGTGTGTGTGTGGCGGGGGGGGACTGATACTCATCTCAGAGGCTTATTATATGTTTTTAAAAAATTGAATTATGGTTGACATACAATATTATGTTACTTTCAGGTATACAAAATAGTGGTTCGGTATTTTTATACATTATGAAATGATCAACATGATAATTCTAATTAACCTTTGTCACCAAAGTCATTACAATATTATCAACTATATTCCCTGTGCTGTACATTGCATCTCCATGACTTACTTCTTTTATAACTGGAAGTGTGTACTTCTTAATCCCCTTCACCTATATTACCCACCCCAATGCCCCCACTGGCAACCATCAGTTTGTTCTCTGTATCTATGAGTATGTGTCAGTTTGGTTTGGTTTGGTTGGTATTTTATATAAGTGAAATCATATGGTATTTGTCTTTCTCTAGCTTCTTTCACTTAACATAAAACTCCCTGGGTCCACCCATGTTGTTGCAAAAATTGTGAGCTTTAAAGTGAGAAAATTTTGCTGAGTGCCTGATATACAGTTGGTACTATATATATAAATGCTATTTGCCTGGTTTGGGGAGCAGGGTTAAGATCCAGGCTCCAGGCTCCAGCTCCAAGTCACTGAGTCAAATCCCAGTCTTGCCACTTACTGTGATCTTGAAAACGACACAATCTCTCAGTGCCTCAGTTAGCCCACATTGTACTCCTCCCCTGTCGGCCTGCTTTATCTCCTTCCAATGCTTCTAGTCTCCTCTCTGCCTCCCCGCCCTTCGTCAGAATGTCAGGATCTATCAGACAGGAATGTTTGTGTATGCTTGGTATACAGTAGGTGCACAAGAAATGTTTATTGATGAAATGAACATAATTCGCACTTCAGCCGTGGGAGTTTGTGGGCATGGGTGACTGGATAGACTAGGGAGAGTTTGCAGACTTGAAGGAATTGCACTTGGGGAATCCTGACTCTAAACCCTCCATTGAGGCCGCCCGCCCAGACTGGGACGGGACGAAGAGATGGGGGAGGGGGATGACCAGGGCGAGGCCCAGGAGGAGAGAGGGGAGGAGGCCTGAAGCTTCTTGGCCCGCCCCTTGGCCACCACTGACGGTGGGCGGATGAGTAATGCATCCAGGAAGCCTGGAGGCCTGTGGTTTCCGCACGGCTGCCACCCCCGCCCCTCGCGTGGACATTTATCCTCCGCCGCTCAGGCCCTGCCGCCATCGCCGCAGATCCAGCGTCTACAGAGGCTACAACAGAGGTAGGCAGGGGTCTGGGCGGTCACAGGGCTAAGCTGCAGCTTTGCTGCCGCTGGACACGGGGCTGCTAATCCTGAAAGGCAGCCACTAGGACCCTGGGCTAGTCAAGGGGGAGAGAGGACTGGGTGGGGTTGGTGGGGGGTGGGCTGGAACTGCTCCAAACTCCTTCCAACCCCTGATATCCATCCCATCTCCCCCAAGCTCATGAGCCCTTACTACCAAAGATGTCTCCCAAACAGCCAACTCCTCTAAGTCCCCTCATTGCCACCAGGTCCCCCATACCCAAGCCCCTGAAGCTCCCCAAACTCCTCAGCTCCCCCAATACTCCAAACTCCTAAATTCTCAACTCTCTAAAAACCTCAAAAATTTCTCTGCTTCCAAATCCCTCCGGAACCCCCTCCCCCCTTAAGCCCCCAGTCCCTCAACTCCCTAAACCCCCAACCTCCTCTAAATTCCTCAGCCTCTTTCAACTCCCGGCCGCTTCTCTCTCTCCATATACGCAACCCTGAAACTCCCAACCTCCCTCCAAACTCCTACAGTTTTCCAAACCCGAAATTCGCCAAGCCAACTGCTCCACTTTCTGATTTCCCTAACCCACTTAAGTCTTCAAACTCCCCCGGCCCCCTTTTCCCCCAAACACCACAACCCCGTAATCTACCCATTTACCTAGTCCCCTAAATCGCTTAAACTCTACAACTCTGAAACTCTCCCAATCCCCTAGCCCCCTAAAATCCTCTGGGCTCTCAAGTACCTACCCCCTTTCAATCCCCAAACTCCCCAGCCCCTCTACCCCAAGTGTGGCAGCCTAATACCAATCCGCTGCTAGGGGAGGGTAGGATGGGGTGGGAGGCCTTGCCCAGGTTCTTGGATCAGCTGGAATGAAGGCTTCCTGACTCCTCCTTCCCACTCTTGCAGAACCCACCATGGCCCGTTTTGTGCCCCTGGCCTTCGGCATCCTGTTGTTGCTGTGTCTGACAGCCCCCAGCAGGGCCTGTACCTGTGTTCCACCCCACCCACAGATGGCCTTCTGCAGCTCTGACCTCGGTGAGTTCATCCCACTCAGCTATTCACTGCTTTCATTTCCCTCTCAGTCCAGTGGGATTCAGAATGGAACTCAACTCTAAGACAATTCCACTGAGCCCTGCCCTGACTCTGCTTTTGCCACACTGGTATTCTCACTGGCTTCTTTTAATTTCTCCAGGCCTAGTCCACCCACAGGGCCTTTGCCCTAGCTGCTCCTTCTGCCTGGTATCCACATGGGTGGCTGCCACAAATGTTATCTTCCTGAAATTTTAACCCCTGTTCCCTAGTACTCCTGATCCCCCTTACCCAGTTCTGAAGTTCCCCATCACAGTTAATACCTTCTAAATTCCATAGACTTATCAATTTTGTTTGTGTTTTGCCTTTGTCTTCCTGGCTAGAATGTGAGTTCCACAAGGGAAGGAATTTCTGTGTTTCGTTCACTGTTGTGTCCCTAACACCCATAACAGTGCCTGGCATACAGCAGGCATTCCAACATATTCACTGAGTGAATGAACACATGATGGATATATGAAAAAAGGTTAAAGTAGTGCCTGGCAAAGAGTAGGCACTCAACGTATGGGTGAAATCATTTAACAGATGTGCAGATCTCAGTGTGTTGTCATCCCTATTTAAATATGTGCTTTGCTAGTATGACTATTGTGATTTTATTTTACCGGCTCATGCAATCCATTTGACTTATTTCTTCCCCTCCTTTCCTGCAGTCATCAGGGCCAAGTTCATGGGGACAGCAGAATTCAACCAGACCACCTTATACCAGCGTTATGAGATCAAGATGACCAAGGTATCCCTCCTGCCCCTTCCTCAGCAGTTCCTAACATCTTCCTCCCTATACAAAAAAAAAAAAAAATGCCCTCTCGCCATTAGTTGGGAGGAAGTTAGCTCTGAAAAAAGTGGAGCGAGAGGATCATGTAGGTAACAGAGACTCTTCTCATCCATTGACAGATGTTCAAAGGGTTTGATGCCTTGGGGGATGCCACTGACATCCAGTTTGTCTACACCCCGGCCATGGAGAGCGTCTGTGGATACTTCCACCAGTCCCAGAACCGCAGTGAGGAGTTTCTCATCGCTGGTAAGGCTCTGCCCCCTTGTCCTGAACTACACCACCTGTCCCTCAGACACTGCTGGGCAACCCTGGCTGGGCAAGACTCTGAGAAAGGGTCTCAGTTAAAATGGGGACCACCTGGCTGATCCAAAGGTCATCGGTTCAATTCCCAGTCAGGGCACATGCCTGGGTTGCTGGCCAGATTCCCCAGTTGGGGGCATTCAAGAGGCAACCGATAGATGTATCTCTTGCACATCAATGTTTCTCTCCCTCTGTTTCTCCTTCCCTTCCCTTCTCTCTAAGAATAAATAAATAAATAAATACATATTTAAAAGAAATGGGGATTGCCCAAATTTCAGCCTATCAGAAGGCCCCCAGCAGGGCAAGGGGTCTGTGCTCCAGTGACACCAAGCAGGCACCACCCTGCATGCCCCATCCAATCAGTTGTCCCTTTGTCAGGAAAACTGTGGAATGGGCACCTGCACATCACCTCCTGCAGTTTCGTGGCTCCCTGGAACAGTTTAAGCTCTGCTCAGCGTCGGGGCTTCACCAAGCTCTACAGTGCTGGTTGTGAGGAATGCACAGTGAGTGTTGGGGCCCTGCCTGTCACCTGGGAAGGGCTCTTTGGGCTCTTCCCTAAACCATGGCTTGTTTCTTGCTCCATCTGGATATTCCTTACCTCTATGGCTGCTGCCCAAACCCTTGGGCTGTCCCTGATCTTCCTTGCTATTCCCTTAAACCTGAGATTGTTCTCTTGGTTGTTCCTTTGCCCTGTGCCTCATATGTGGGGATTCACTGATCTAGCTGCTTTCTGTCCCTCTAACTCCCCCTTGTGACTATTCTGTGATCCTGATGTTTGTTTCTGATCCCCCTGGGATTGTTTCTTGGTTCCCTAGAATGTTCTCCAAGAACCCAAAATGCTGTTTCCCAATACTCTGACTCTTCCCCAGCACATCTGAGTGTTGCTTTCCAGCTGTGACTGTTCCACATACAAGGGCGAGTTACAGTGCCTTTCAGACTATTCCAGACTGTTCCCTGATGTCCCTGAATGTCCTCTGATGCACTGACTGTATCTGAGCCCCACCGCTCCTTCCTGTGCTTAAGTTCTCCATCCACCAACTATTCCCTGTTACTGCCAGCTATTCCCTATCTTATGAGACAGTTCTCAGGAGACCCACCTAACCCCTACAACTGTCCCCAACCAGCAAGAAGCTGATCCTTTCATTCGATTACTGTCACCTTATTGAGTCCAATGACTGTTCCCCCAATGGGAGGGATTATTCTTGAGTCTGTATCTAGCTCAATGTTGAAAGCTGAGGAGGGGGAAGTTATGCTGCATAGGGGAGGCAGGGGTAGGAGAAGCCCACAAAGATGTGTCTCTCTCCCCTTCTCCAGGTGTTTCCCTGCTCATCCATTCCCTGCAAACTGCAGAGTAACACTCACTGCTTGTGGACCGACCAGCTGCTCACAGGCTCTGACAAGGGCTTCCAGAGCCGCCACCTTGCCTGCCTGTCACAGAAGCCAGGGATGTGCAATTGGCAGTCCCTGCGCCCCCGGGTTGCCTAAATCCTGCCCCCAGCAGAAACCAAAACCTACACAGTATTCACCCCCTTTCCTACTCCTGTCTTTGTTTCTTCAAACCAATGAAATAAAGACCTACCACTCAGCAGGCAGTGTCCCTGTGTAGTGTCTGGGAACAAAGCCATATCTCTGATGGCCTAGCGGGCGCACCCTGGGACCGATACTGAGGGGATGAGGGGTGCAAAGTGTTGGCTTTTTATATTGAAAAAAAGCCTCTGCCCATTGGTTAGGAGGCAGTTAGCTGTGATCTCAGGATGCTATACAAAGAAGGTGGAGCTGGAGGACCACATCAGTAAGAGACTTTTCTCACCCACCACCAGATGTTCACAGGGTTCAATGTCTTGGGGGATGCCGCTGACACCCAGTTTGTCTATATCCCAACCATGGAGAGCATCTGTGGATACGTCCACCAGTCCCACAGCTGCATAAATTCTCTCCAGTGACATTAGTATTGGTGATCTGCAATGTCAGCAATTTAACTTGTGTTATCAAGCACAGCTTATTTGGGTATCTCTCTACTCAATACTTTAAAACATTTTACTAGACTAATTTATAAATCCTATTTGCACAGGGCTCTCTAGTTCATAAATTATTTACTACTGACAAATCACTATTTCATTGGCAAATTTCCCTATGCACAAATCCCTCATCGACAAATGCCCTATCAATTGACTAACAGCTCTCCTCCTCTCAGGAATTGTCCTAATGTCTTCCAGTGAGGATGTCCTGTCCTATCCAAACCTGTGGATGTTATTGTCCCAAACTTGAGGTTTTATACTGAGTTTGACTTGAGCAAAAAGAGAAAGCCCCAGGGGTCCCACCCCCTATCCCCAACATAATCCAACCAGGAACTCGTGAGAGAAGAGGCAGCCTTGCCCCACCCCCATCCTCCGCCCCAGTGGCCTGTGGGAGAGTCCTTGGAGGTGGTTGTTTGGGGAATAGAAAAGATGGGCAGAAGGTATGATCTGGAAATTCCCTTCTCCCCCCACCCCACCTCTCCCTTCCTCAGTCCTCTGACCAACTGCAATAGCAGTGAAGTGCAGGTAAAGTTTCAAAATCAAAACCAACCAAGTACTTCAGCCTATATCTCCCCTCATACTGCTCCCTACACAGCTGTCCCCTCACCAAAACTGGGGCCTCTAGATTGGAGCCTCACATTTCTGGGTAATCTTCCCCCATAAGACCAAAGCAAGGGATTCTCCCAATATCCCCTTCCTTAGGCTTTCCTGCTCCCACAGCTGAGCTCAGGCCCCTCTGGGCCCTTCCAAGTCCCTGGCTCTTGCCTCTTAAACTCCAAGGTCTTGACTCAAGCGAGGCCCACAGAAACCAGAAATTCTAACTGGTACAAACATTCAGTGGAACACTCAAGGCCTGTTGACCTAAGTCTGCTTGAAAAAAAAAGCTCCACTATACCTTTCTTTGGTAAAGGAAAGGACACCCAAATTCTCTCTCATCGGACTATACACTGTTCCTGCCAATAAGAACTCAGGTCTCCTCAGGGTATTCTGGATCCAACCATAACCCCCTGGATCCTCTGTAGCCTGATCCTTTTGCATTCCTGGAGGTTTCCCCCGGGGCTCAAGATATGTCCCAGACTGGGATGGCTGGATTTTGAGAACTCAGTGCTTACCTGTTTGAGCAGGGGATATCCATTGCAGTAACAATTTCTGTGTCAACATCTACACCTTGGTAATACCCTGGGGGTCCTTAACCCCAGCTACCAAAAGGGGTAAATGGCAGCCTCCACTAATGGATGCAACTGTACAAGGGCCTAGTGGTTTGGCCCTTGTGGCTGTGTCACTATTGCCTCAGCTGCCTGCAAGAGTTTGGCAGTTCCTGACAGTTCATCAAACCCTTGTACCAAAAGCTGCCTGCACTCATGCTGTTTGTTCCCTGACCCCAGTGCCAGTTCCCTGACCTTTTCAGCTATTCTAAGCCCTAGGAGGAAGAGAACATAGAAAATGGTGGTGGAAGGATGGAGCCCAGTGGGAAGGCCATTGTCCTGCCAACCTGACCACTTTCAGGTGGTATCCTAGATCAAAACACTAATGCTTCAAGGACAGAGTTGACCACCAGGCCATACTCTACTGCAGCCCTTTTCGAAGTCCAGAGCAACATACAGGGCCACCTCCCCTGTACCCTGGCAGGAGTGCCTGGCAGGATATCTGTAGTTCTGATATTTCCCCATCACACTTATAGAAAAACCATCAAAGTGAGTAAAATGAGTTATCTCCCATCCCACCCCTGTATTCAGTGTGTCTGTGAATCTCTGCCTTGGGGAGATTCTGATGAGAGGATGATGAGAGGAAGCAATGGGGGTGACGGCCCTGTGAGGTGTATAGCACAGGATCCAGTTCAATGTGTAGCTCTTCCCTCACTCAAGCCTCAGTACTTCTCCCTAAAAAATGAGCTTCAGGCCCTGGCTAGTGTGGCTCAGTGGATAGATGCCGGCCTGCGAACCCAAAGGTCACTGGTTCCATTCCTAGTCAGGGCACATAACCAGGTTGCAAGCCAGGTCTCCAGCCAGGTCCCTGTCTGGAGGCAAGTGAAAGGCAACCATACATTGATCTCTCTCTCCCTCTCTTCTTCCTTCCCTTCCCTTCTCTCTAAAAACAATGAATGAAAATCTTTTTAAAAAATGGGCTTCACAGTCCCTACCCAGACGCCTTCCAAGGTCTGTGCTAGGGATCAAGAATGATCCGTGGGTATATTCATCCTTTGGTAATTTTTTCAGGTCAAAACAGATGAAACTCTCCTAACAATAACTTTATGTGTAATATTACTAACAATGATGTAATTTCTAGATAGATACTGCAGTATAATGATTAAGAACATGGATGCTAGAACCAGGTCACTTGCATTCCAATCCAGCCCCTTCCATATATTAGTTCTGTGTCCTTGTGGGAAATCACATTACTTCTTTGTGTCTCAGTTTTTACATCTTTCAAATAGGGATAAAAATGCCTAACTCACAGGGACAATGTGAGCATTACATGAGGTCATACATGTAAATTGCCTGGAACAGTGGTAGGCACCAAACATTATGAGTATGAATTATTATTAGTAGTATGACCAATGTAATTTAAAGTATAACTTTGCAAATAGTGTTTAATATTAGGAATGATATCTTATAATATTAGAAATAACATATAATATCAGTAGAAATAATTTGAATGCACCTTGGAAACCTTAGGGTAACTCATGATCCTGAGAATCGCCCCCAGAGATGTTACAAATATTTATTATGCTCTTTTGTTGTTGTTGTTGTTGTTGTTGTTTTAAAGATTTTGTTTCATCATTTTCAGAAAGAGGGGAAGGGAGAGAGGCAGAGAGAGAGAGAGAGACATCAATGTATGGTTGTGTTTCACCTGCCTCCAGCCACAGACCTGACTGGAGACCTGGTTCGCAACCTGGTTATGTGCCCTGGCTGGGGAATCGAACCTGCGACCTTTGGGTTCGCAGGCTGGCACCTTATCCACTGTGCTACCAGCCAGGGCTCTTTTGTTGTTTTTATTACTACGATGTTTGTACACTATTTTCCAGTGTGCAAATTCTGCCACTGAAAAATACCAACATTTTCAAAGACCTCTGAAGAGAACCCCTCCCCCCAGTGATAATGTTGCCACTATGCAGTCTTCATTGTGGATAAAAAACCACATTTATAAATCTCTACTGCCACCAAGACTACAGGAGACAACTCTATAAGGCCTTGGTAAATCTGTCCTTTAAAAAGTCCCCTCCCCACTGTCCAAACTCCTTCTTTCACAAATACCTCACTAATAACTACCTCTGTTGAGCTATCTTCATATTCATAAATACGCCTTTGACATATCCATATAGTTAACCACCATTGACAAATATCCCTATTCATAAATACCCAGCAGCAATCTAGCACCCACTGGTGGACTCCAGTGACAAATATCTCTTCATAATTATCCATCCATTGGCATATCCCTTAGTGATTACCTAGTTGACAAATTTCTCTATTCATAAATGTCTTTCTAAGACATAATTCCCATCGACAACCTCTATTAATGAATCTCCCCATTCATATGTCTTTTTTTTGTTTGTTTTTTTTTTTTCCCCATTCACATATCTTGACCCACTGGCATATCTCCTCATTCAGATATGTCCATCAAAGTGGCCCTATTAATGAGTTAACTAGTCAAATCTTCCCATTCAGAAATATCCACCATTGCTATCTATCTCATTGATAAGACTGTTTACAAAGTTCTTTCCATTCATACAACCCCATCCACCCATTCATATAGTCCCTGTCGATGACACATTCTCCCACCCTTAGATTTCTCTAATTAGAAAATCTTCCTGCCAGAACAGCTCCCAACATTTTATCCCATATGTTAAAACACCTCTCCCCCATCCCCAATAACTGATGAAGAGGTAGATTTCTATAATAGGACTAGCTCTTTTATTATTATTTTTTAATTTTTAAAATCAATTTGAGAGAGGGGGGCAAGGGGCAGGAAGGCAGAGAGAGAGAAACATTCATTTGCTGTTCTGCTTATTTATGCTTCCATTGGTTGCTTCTTGTATGTACCCTGACTGGAGATCGAACCTGCAACCTTGGAGTATCAGGACAATGCTCTAATCAACTGAGCTACCCAGGCAGGTCTGACCAGTCCTTTTTTAAATGAATAATGACTGACACCTGCATCTCACTATCCAGTCCTCAACACCCCCTATGACAGTACCGGTAAAATCTGAGGACTAAACCCGATTACACTGTAAAGCTCCAACCAAAGAAAATGATTAGGGCATAAGTTGTCTCTGGATGTGGGGGTGAGTGAAGGTGGAGTTAAAAAAAAGGATTAATTGAAAGTCTGCTTAAGAAGCTGTTAGAACCCCAGACACACTCTCCAGCTACCAATCCCTACTTTGGAAGAAGGCTAAAGGTTTGATCTCTTGAAAAAGTAAAATAGAAGGTCCATGTGGGCAGAAATGCCCAGGCTGCACCTCCCTGTTGTTGACTATATTTATCTGCCACTAAGCTTGGGTCTCTTGCTGAACCTTTGTGGAGAGCAACAGCTCTGATGGATGGAGGTGGCATCACTGGTACCAGAGACTCAGATTCAGTGTCTTTTGCCCCCACCACACACCAAGGGGGCCTCCCCATGACCCCAGGCCCCTTAAAAGAAGCAGTGTTAAATGGATGTTTCCTGAATTGTCTCCTGATCAGGGGTGAGCTATATCCCTTAGGCCTCTGCCATGAATCCCACCTTCCTGTTGGTCCTGGCTTTGCTCCTGGCTCTGTGACCACACTTCAGCAGGCCTTTGGGTGCCAGCTACCACATCCTATGCTGTTTATTGTAACTCAGACATGGGTAAGTCTGGGCGGACCTCAGAGACGCCTCCAACTCAAGGGGCTCACAGTGAGGTTGCAGAACACCAGACAAAGTCCACCAAAGTGGTAGAGCCTGGTGGGGAGCAAATTTCTTATTTTTTGAAAATCAGGACTCTTGGGGATGGGAAAAATCTTGGATACCTGAACTCCAAAGGACCTCCTGACACATTTCTCCCACCCCTAATCCTTGTGGTTTAATTCATTTGGCTCATCTCTCACTGAGATCATGAGGCATATGACTTCAAATCACCAGGGTACCTTACATATCCCTTCCCCACACCTGTGTCTCCATCAAAATATAAGCCCCTGACCCTGTTCTTGCTCAGGGAATGGGGAAGGTCTCTGAGACTCAAAGGTTACTGATGTGATATAATATACTGACCCCAGGCTCTCATCCCATTCCTTAGTTTCAGTGTCTCTACCTTCCCTCCCCTCACAGACAATCAAGGTTCCTAAAGGGGTTCTAAACTTCTAGTTCAAAATACCCAAATATAAAAAACAACATAGTCCTAGCCAGGAGGCTCAGTTGGTGGGAGCATTTTTTCATACACCAAAAAGTTGTGGGTTTAGTCCCCAGCCAGGGCACATAACCTAAGGTTGCAGGTTTGATCCCTGGTTGGCGCACTTATGCAAGGCAACCAACAGATCAATGTTTCTCTCACACATTTATCTCTCTTTCTCTCTCTCTCCCTTCTTCTCTTTCTAAAATCAATTTAAAAAACATATATTCGGGTGAGGATTAAAAAAAGTTTTTGTTTAACAAAAAAAAGAACAATGTTTACATGCCCAACAAAACAGCTGTGGTGGCATTATGAGAAGTTCCCCTTTAGGAATTCCTCATCACAGGTCAGCCAGCCTGTCCTTACGTTGCATGAACTCTTCATTCTCAGACCTTCTTCTGCTCCAACCCTAGAATAAAGTGTCCCCTTCTTGGGGCATTGTCCCACAAAGTGCCCCCACCCTACCCGAGGACACTGTGTTTCCTAATTTCAGTCAACCACAGCTCATTCTGTCCCTGATCCATAGTGTCCTGAATCTTTCATACTGACCACTTGGGGGAGATCACAGTCTGTCCTAGCCAAAGGACATCTAGTCACACTTTAATGACCATCAGGACAGGGCTTCTGTCCCCGCTAGACTCTTTGAAGAATGGGAATCTGAACTTCAGGGAATGAGTGGTGTATCTTTAGAAGTGGTTCAGAAAGGAGCACACTGGGGTGGCTTCTAAATATTCAAATGAAAAGGATACTGCTGGGTCTTGAGTGTGCCCCTCAGGTAATCTTGCAGTCACAGTGTCAGCTCTTTCCTGTTCTTTTTGCTCCCTGCTCCTGCTTGCCAGTCCCTATTTCCACTTCTTGTCCCCTGCTCCTTTGCTCTGCTCCCTATTTTCTGCTTCCTGCTCCTCAATGTCCCATAATGGCTCTCCCTCCTCCTGCTCCCCCATCCTTGTTGTCTTCTTTCCTCCCTGCTCCCCACCCCTTCCTAGTTCACCATTTGCTATTCCTTTCTGCTGTTTCCTGGTCCCTCTGCCTTTCCTTAGTCCCTGCTGCCCTTCTCTTCTAGGAGAAGAAACTATGAGGAGAAGCATGTGGAGAGCACTGCTCTGCCCAACCACCTTCAGGTGTTTCCTGCCACCCTCACAAAGCCACATACCTGAGTTCAACCTTACAGTATTCATGGAGGGACACCTGATTGGCTGAGCACTAGCAAGAAGAACACGAAGCCATGAACTTGGCTACCTTCCCTGGTGACCCAATACTTGCTATTGAATCTTCAGGTACATCAGGCTCCTACCTTGGACCCAGACTTCTACTTAGCCACAGTGAGCTGAAGACTCTTTACCTTCCTCAAACTCCTAAACCTCCCTAAGTCCACTAAGTTCCTCCATTGTCCCCTCAAGCATCCCAAAGACCACCAACTTCTAATGTGCTGAGGAATCTATCTGGTCATATTCTGTTTTTTGACCTGGGTGCAAGTGACAGGAGTATGTCCACTTTCTGAAAATTCAATGAGCTGCAAACTTATGATTCATCTCCTTTTCTGGACTTGTTATCTCAATGAAATTGGCACCTCAAAAGTAAACCTCCCACGGTATGACATATCTCCCCTGCTCCTTCTTTCACTTTCTCACTCACTCCTGCCCTCTGTCTTTCACATCATCTTGGCATCCTTGACCCCAATTCTAACCCCAAAGCATCCTCTCTTTCCTTATGCACAGGGACCATGAATCCAAGGCACATAAAAGGAACTGGATCCAGAGAGACATTGGCATTGGACTCCACCTGTCACATTGTGAACCCTCTTTAAATATTTGCTGAGCCATAAGTCATCTGGAATACAGGCAGCAAGGGAAGTGAAGCCCCTATTCCCACAGCACTCCCTACCCCTAGGTCTACACAACCAGGTTGATGTAAACAAATCATGAGGCTATGGAAGCTGGGGTGCAGAGAAGTCAAAGTGTGTTTAACAGGGTCCTCCCATGCACCCCACTCCTGCTAGTGACTATTTAGACACACTGAACTAAGCAGCCCTGAGGATTTGTGGTGGTTTGCAACCTGGGTGGGAGGAGATGTGGTAGTGGAGTCAGAATCTTGATATGTGTCTCCCACCACATGATATTGGCTAAGCAACCTTCCCATCAGAGCTTCAAAGTACAGGGTTAGGGAGAACTGCTTCTGCAAATCCAGGCCTATCTCTTGCTCTATCCATGCTACACATTGGATTGGGGGTCAAAGAGGAAGTAGGGGAGGCAAGCTGACTTGTAGAAGGTCTAATGTCTCTACTACCACCATGATAAAAATAGCCTCTATACAACTACAGAACAGCCAGGGGGTGCAACTGCCTTACTAGATATCAGGAATTAATGAGAAAATATAGTTATTAAGATGGTACTGTGTTGGTACAGATATAGATAAAGTGACCAGTGGATTAGAACAATCTAGAACCTGCCCTACATATATATGAGATTTCAGTAAATGACAGGGATATCATAGCAAATCAGTAGGGAAAAAAGGTTGCCTATATAGAAAAAGATGAAGCTGGATTCCTACCTAACTTGTATTGTATATAAAAGTTAATTCCAATGAACACATGTAATAAAGATATTTGTTAAGAGTGCTACTTGTCTGCTATGTTGAGAATAGTATTATGTAAGTGAATGGATGTGATGGCCATTCTGTAATGCATGTAGAGAAATGTTAAAGAACACATGTGGTAAAGATGTTTTTAAGAGTGCTAAAAAAGAATATTAATTTCAGACAGATGAAGAATTTAAATCTCAAAAACAAAGCTTGACACTTTTATAAACTACTAAATTTCTATACGCAAATAGATCTATATTGGGATTTTTTCTTCCTTTAGTCTGTCAGTCTGTCTATTCATATGTCAGCATCATACTGTTTAAATTAGAAAAGCTCCAGCCCTGGCTGGTGTGGCTCAGTGGATTGAGCTCCAGCCTTGGAACCAAATGGTCATCAGTTCAATTCCCAGTCAGGGCACACACCTGGGCTGTGGGTCAGGTCTCCAGCTGTGGGTGCACAAGGGCCAAGCACACATTGATGTTTCTCTCTTTCCCTTCCCCTCTCTCTAAAAATAAAATTTTAAAAACTGCAAAATGTACTTGTTTAACAAATAATTTTTAAAAGACAATTTGCTATTAAATTAGAAAAGCTTCATACACGACAGACTTGCTGGCAGAAGCATTTGACTCCCTGTAGGCTGGTATGACTAATCCCTCTGCCCTCAAATTCAGGGTTTTCCTGGCTATTATTGCAGGTTTGCTTTTCCATATGAACTTTATTATTATTGATCTATACAGCTGCAGACAAAACCTTATAGGTATATTTTGGAGGGTCACATTAAATTTCTAACTTATAACCTAAGAAGGGGAACTGAATTCTTTTGTGATGTTCATTCATTCTACCCAAGAACAAGGAACAACTTTACATTTGTGTAAGTCTACCTTTATATATTCCAGAAGTGTTTTAAGCCTCTCCTTATGTAAGTTTTCATACCCCTTGTTGACTTTATCCTCAAGTATTTTATCACTTTTCCTTTTGTTTTCATAAATGGGGATTTCTCTTCTGTTATACATCATGTCTGGTTATCTGTACATATGAACATACTGATTTCTGTATGTTGATTTGATGTCCTGTTACTGAATTCTTTTATTGTTTGAATTAGCTTTATTATTGTTTTTTTGGGAGATTTACAGAGGTACTGTCACATCATCTATACATAGAGATACCTTTATGTTCTCTTTATCTATTCTTACTTCTATAATTGTTTTTTCCTAGTCTAATTGCATTAGTCTAATACCCCTAAGTACAATATTGAAAAGGAGTGGAAACAGTGGGTATTTTGTCTTGTTCCTGATCTTTGTAGAAATGCTTTCAATGTTGTCCCATTAAGTTGATGATAACTTTAGGATTAAGGTATACACATTTTATCATGTTAAGAAGGTATCATTTGATTTCTATTTTTGAATGATTTTTTTTATCAGAATAGGTGTTGAATTTTGTCAACAGTGTTAAAAATATTTATGGAAACGATCATTTGGTTTTTTTCTTAGATCTAGTAATATGTTGTATTATGTGTATTAATATATTACCTACACCAAACCACTCTTATATTCCCAGAAAAAAACTTGCTTGGTCATGCTATATTATTTTCTTAATGTAGTTTTGAATTCATTTGCTAATATTTTATTTAGGATTTTCATATTAATATTCATGAATAAAAATGATCTATGCTTTTTTGTGCTATAAATGTTATAATTGCTTTAGTAAATAATGTGGAAGTTTCTCTTCATTTTCTGTTCTCTAGGACAATTTATTTGACATTGGGATTAACTTCTTTCTAACAGTTTGGTAGAATTTCCCTGTGAAAACATCTGGGCCTGATGCTTTTTTATGGGACAGACCCTTAATAACTTTCTCTTTATTTTTAATGGAAATTGGACCATTAAGTTCTAATGGGGTCAAGTTTTGTCAACTGGGTTTTCCTGGAAAATTATCCATTTCATCTAGATTTTAAATTTTATCTGCATATGCCTTTTTATATTTTGACTTTTGGAATTATACTAATGTCTTGCATTTAAAAATATATAATTAATCATCATAGTTAGGAGAGAAATTAAAATTTAATACAAAGAGAAACAATTTACATTTGAACTAAAGTAACATAATCATGCTGAATGAGAAATAATATGAATAAAACCAAGTAACTTTTGGGGGCCCTGGATGGTGGCACAGTGGATAAGGCACCAGCCTGGGAACCCAAAGGTCACTGGTTCACCAGGGCATATAACCAGGTTGCAAGCCAGGTCTCCAGCCAGGTCTGTAGCTGGAGGCAGGTGAAACGCAACCATACACTGATGTCTCTCTGCCTCTCTCCCTTCCCCTCTCTCTAAAAATAGTAAATAAAATCTTTTTAAAAATGTCTGAATCTCAGTAAGAAAGGTAAATTTTGTGGCATTTGAACTTACCCTGTTCCCATCCCCTTCTCCCTATCTCCACAACAGTCTTGAAAATCAAGAGCCTTGCAATCCTGAGGTAAACCATAGTTCAGCAACCGGAGGAGGTGGCAGAACAAGGTTGAAGTTCCTTCAAAGTTTCATTCCCATTAGACAAGAACCTAGTATAAAGGAACCATGGACATGGACAATAGGTGGGATTGACTTTGGGGGAGATGGGTGGGTGGGGAGGGGGACGGAGGGGAGCAAAAAGGCGATGGATGTAATACAACAACAATAAAAAAAAAATGAAAAAAAAAGTTTCATTCTCAGAGAGCTATCTTTATTCGAAGGGTCTGGCACTTTCCTAGAAAACTCCACTCACAGGATTTGTCTCTTTCACCTGACTCAGAGTTCACCAGGTGTGAACAGGTGCCTGAGGGTGCTATTTAGAAACAATCAACAGCAATTGTTTAACATAGCAGGTGCTTGAGGTGTTGATTACAGCTATGATAAACAACAAGCTGACAAAAAAAAAAACTAACAGAAAAGTTGAGTAATGAAATCTCCACAAGATACTTTGAAAAGCTCTGACATATTTCTAGGAATCTAGAGAGCCACCAATATGCATAACACTGTGTACATGCCCAGGACCTCTGGCTGACTTCGAGGCTCTGCACAGTAGTAAGTAAAGACTAAGGCAAAGTTGTAAATAGCCTGCCTGAGCATTGAAGGCAGGCACCAACATGCACACAGAGCCCATTATCGAAAGCCTGGAGACTTTCCCTGGATGGTATGGGCTCAGTGGATTATGCACCAGCATGCAAACCAAAGGGTCACTGTTTTGATTCCCAATCAGGAGACATTCTTGGGTTGCAGGTCAGGTCTCCAGGTGGGGGTGAATGAGAGGTAACCACACCTTGATGTTTCTCTTCCTGTCTATCAACCTCCCTTTTCCTCTACCTAAAATAAAAAATATCTTTTAAAAAATTATTTAAATCTTGGAGACTTATTAATTCTATGTGTTTAAAGAAATATTTATCCAATCATTAGCTGACTACTAAACTAATGGAGCAGAAACATCAATAGCCATATATGATAAAGAATACGCTTACATAATCAGTTCAGGAACATCACTAATAAAACAAAGAACAAACCCTAGCTACTGTGGCTCAGTGGATTGAGTGTGAACCTGCAAACCAAATAGTCCCCAGTTTAATTCCCAGTCAGGGCACATGCCTGGGTTGCGGGCCAGGTCCTCATTTGGGGCTGCTCAAGAGGCAACCATACACTGATGTTTCTCTTCCTCTTTTTGTTCCTCTCTTCCACTATCTCCAAAAATAAATAAATAAAACCATAAAACACACACACACGACAACAAAACTAAACCCTGGGGATGGAGAAGAATCTCATTTCCATAATTGCCACATTATATTATTTAAAATGTTAAGTTTTTAACAAAAACTTATGATACATGCAAAGAAGCAATAAAATATGCCCAAACACAGAAAAATAAAGCAGTCAATAGATACTGGGCTTTACTGAGGAAGCCCACATGTTGGAATTAATAGGCAGGCTATAAATCAGCGACTTAGAATATTTTCTTTTTAAAAAACATTTTATTCATTATTTCTAGAGAGAAGGGCAGGGAGGGAGGAAGAAAGGGAAAGAAACATCAATGCATGGTTGCCTTTCACTTGCCCCCAGCTGGGGACCTGGCTTGCAACCTGGTTATGTGCC
Source organism: Noctilio leporinus (assembly GCA_004026585.1). Classification (NCBI taxonomy): domain Eukaryota; kingdom Metazoa; phylum Chordata; class Mammalia; order Chiroptera; family Noctilionidae; genus Noctilio; species Noctilio leporinus. The sequence continues at coordinate 1,132 of PVIW01009632.1, read as the reverse complement.
CTGGCTGGGAAAAAAACCAGCCACCTTTGGGTTTGCAAGCTGGTGCCTATCCACTGAGCCATCAGCCAGGGCTTAGAATATTTTCAAAGAACTAAAAAACAAAACTTGTTTAAAAAACTAAAGTATAAGAATGGCATTTTAACAAAGAGAGACTATCAAGAAAAAGAAATGACCATGCTGCAAGCCAGGTCTCCAGCCAAGTTCATAGCTGGAGACAGGTGAAAGGCAACCATATATTGATGGTTCTCTCCCTTTCTTCCTCCCTCCCTGCCCTTCTCTCTAAAAATAATGAATAAAATCTTTAAAAATAGACAGAAATGATAAATAATAGAATTTTGGAATTGAAAAATACAATAACGGAAATGATAAATGAGGGGCTCAACAGTAGAGTTGAGCTTTCAGAGGAAAGAATCAGTGAATTTGAATTTAGAGCAACTGAGATTATCCAGTATGAGGAACAGAAAGAAAAAAACATAAACAAAATGAACAGAGCCTCAGAGGCCCATGGAATACCATAAAACATATCAATATACACATATTAGAAGTCCCAAAAGGTGAGAGGGGAGAAAAAGGTGCAATAAAGAATCTTGGGTATAGTCCTTTATATATTTTGGAGATCAGACCCTTGTCTGAGGTATCATTGGCAATTATGTTTTCCCATACAGTTGGTTCCCTTTGAATTTTGCTGATATTTTCTTTAGCTGAACAGAAACTTTTCAATTTGATATAGTTCCACTACTTGGACTATACCCAAAGAATCCTGAAACACCAATTCATAAGAACCTATGTACACCTATGTTCATAGCAGCACTATTTACAATAGCCAAGTGCTGGAAACAGCCTAAGTGCCCATCGGTGGATGATTGGATCAAAAAACTTTGGTACATTTACACAATGGAATTCTATATAGAAGAAAGAATGAAGGAACTTGTACCCTTTGCAACAACATGGATGGAACTGGAGAGTATTATGCTTAGTGAAATAAGCCAGTCAGTAAAGGACAAATATCATATGATCTCACCCATTACAGGACAATAATGAACAAAACTAACAACAAGCAAAACAGAACCAAATATATGAATACAGTGAATAGGCCTTCAGTGGTCAGGGGGGAAGGGGGTTGGGGGGAGTG
>PVIW01009631.1:0-50528 GCA_004026585.1 Noctilio leporinus | reverse complement strand
CTGAAGGCCTATTCATTGTATTCATGTATTTGGTTCTGTTTTGCTTGTTGTTAGTTTTGCTCATTATTGTCCCGTAATGGGTGAGATCATATGATATTTGTCCTTCACTGACTGGCTTATTTCACTAACCATAATACTCTCCAGTTCCATCCATGTTGTTGCAAAGGGTACAAGTTCCTTCTTTCTTTCACAACAGTGTATCTTTTAACTGGGATGACAAAGTCATTTCTGTTTCTGCTTGATTTCTCAATGTTTCTGGGGAGTCTTTCATGATTTGGGGCTGCCTACTGTGCCATGTTTTTCTGACATCACTCTTCCACATCCACACATCTTTAAACTGTGGGGAAATGGTACACTTTTCTGGGAAAATGTAAATTATCACTATTGGCTCAAGAAAAGGTAAAAAACTGAAATACAACAATAAACAAAGACGAGATTGAGATAATCATCAACATTTGACCCACAGAGTGAATTAGTCACTGAAGACTTATAGTTAATTTCATTGAAACTTCCAAGAAATAAGTAATCCTAAACACACAAGACATAAAAGATTTAGGGGGGAAAAAGATGGCAGAGGAGTAAGTGGAGCTACACCAATATTCTTCAAGGACCAACCTGGAATTAAAACTTAATTGGGAAAAAAATCATCTGCTGGCACTGGCCTGAAAACCTAATTGGTGCTGGCCTTTGAACTCAAGGGTCACTAGTTTGATTCCCAGTCAGGGCATATAACCAAGGTTGCAAACCAGGTTTCCAGCCAGGCCCTCAGCTGGGGGCAGATGAAAGGCAACCATACATTGATGATTCTCTCCCTTTCTTCCTCCCTCCCTGTCCTTCTCTTTAAAAAATAATGAATAAAATATTTAAAAAAAAAAAAAGAAAAAGAAAAGATCATCTGGAATAGATCAACAGCTAGAAATCAACAGAACAACAGCTAGAAAGAAGCCCTATAACCATGGACAAACAAGGATATATAACATGAACAGAAAAGGATGCTTCATCACAACATGACTAGTAGGAATTGCAGAGATGTGAGAGTGCCGGCTGAGTTTCTACCAGCAGCAACAACCAGAGATAGAGCTGGGGACTCCACCTGAGGAGGTGTGGTCTAAACCCCCAGCTGGGCTTCCCAGCCTACAGTAGCATAGCAGAGACCAAAACAGCATTAACATGTGGAAAGTAAAAGGCCAAGGGGTTTGCTAACCTGAGAGTACTAAGGACAGATAATTACTAAAGTGATGACAAAAGAAAATACATTAGCAACCACTTACCCTGGGCTCTAGCACCAGCACAGGGAAGGCAGAGTGGACTAGAAATACTTAAGGAGAGTTTAGGCAAGTGACTTGAAGGGGAGAAATGACGCAGCAGCCAACAAGGTCTCAGTGCTGATTCATGCCCTGCACTGCAGGAAGACTACACTATGCCAACCAGCTTCCTTCTGAGGGGTCGTCATAGCCCCACCCACTGGAATCAATTTGCCCCACCCAGTGGTGCCTGACCCTAGCACCTGATCACAGATTCACTGATTTACAAATGAATCAATCTGTCCCACCCAGGAGTGTCTGAACCTGGTGGCTGTTCACAGATTTATTGATTTACAACTGAATCAATCTCTCCTGCCCAGGGGAATCTAGGCTGGGCAGCTGATTACAGATTCATTGATTCATAACTGAATCAATCTATACTGCACAGCAGTGTCTGAGCCTAGTGGCTGATCACAAGTTCACTGATTTACAACCAAATCAATCTGTTCTGTCCAACAACACCCAAGACTGGTTCTGGATTACAAATTTATTGGATTACAACTAAATCAATCTGACTCACCAAGCTGCATATGAACCTGGTGGCTAATCACAGATTCATTGCTTTACAACTGAATCAATCTGCCCAACCCAGTGGTGTCTGAGATGGGTGGCTGACAAAAGATTCATTGGATTTCAACTGAACTAATTTGCCCTACACAGTGGTGCCTAAGGTTACCACTGATCACAGATTGATTGGTTTAAAACAAAACCAACTTGTTCTGCTCAGTGGTATTTATACCTGATCGCTAAACACAGATAAATTGGATTAAAAACTAAAGAGTATAGATAAAGACAGTGGCTCTCTGGCTGGCTCCAACAGGCTGACTATGGAATGATCTGACATCACCAGAGATGAATTCAGGGAGTAAAGAAAGTGCACTGCTACATGATAGAAGGTGACCCACAAAGACAAGTTGAAAAAAAAAAAAAAGGAAAAGAAAACAAGAATAGAAACCTAAACAGGTATAGAAAAGGAGTCCATCAACAAAAGGAAAGGAGGAATCCCTAGAAAGATTGCTAAATGAAATAGAGAGAAGAAAACTACCAGGCATGGAATTCAAAATAATTATGACAGAGAAGCTTAATGAGCTCAGTGAGCTCAAAGAAAACAGCAAACAACTCCAGGGGAACTACAATCAATTCCAGAGTAACTACAAAGAACTCCAGAGAAGCTATAAAGAACTTACTGAGAAGGATACCAGCATTAAAAAGGACAGGAAAACTATCAATAAGAGCCAGGAAGAAATGAAGAATACAGTTTCTGAATTGAAGAATACAGTAGAAGGAATCAAGCAGGTGAGAGGAAGCAGAGGATTAGAATCAGCTTTTTGGAGGACAGTGCAGAAAAATATTCCAAGACAGTGCAACAAAATTAAAAAAGACTGAAAAAGACTGAAGAGATTTTAAGAGAGCCACAGGACAAGATGAAATGCAATAATGTCTATATCATAGGGATACTAGAAGGACAAGAGAAACAAGGGATGGAAAGGCTGTTTGAAAAAGAAATGATGCAAAACTTCTCTAACTTGATGAATGAAAACAATACTCAAGTCCAGGAAGCACAAAGGGTCCCAATAAAGATGAACCCAAAGGGCCCACTCCAAGACATATCATAATTAAGATGGAAATTGCAAGCCTTGGATGGTGGCACAGTGGATAAGGTGCACATGTGTGAACCCAAAGATCTCTGGTTCAATTCCCCAGCCAGGGCATATTACCAGGTTGCAAGCCAGATCTCCAGCCAGGACTGCAGCTGGAGGCAGGTGAAAGGCAACCACACATTGATGTCTCTCTCTATGTCTCTGCCTCACTCCCTCCCCCTCTCTTGAAAAATAATAAATAGAATATTTAAATTAAAAAAAGATGTCAAATTTCAAAGATAAGGAGGGAATCCTAAAAGCATCAAGAAAGAAACAGCAAAGAACATATAAGGAGGCTTTGGTAAGGTTACCAAATGATTTCACAACAGAAACACTACAAGCCAGAAGAGAATGGCAAAAAATATTCCAAGTAATGGAAAACAAAGGCCTGCAATCAAGAATACTCTACTTAGCAAGGCTCTCATTCAAAATAGAAGGAAAAATAAGGAGTTTTACAGACAAAAGAAGACTAAAAGAATATATCTCCACTAAACCAGCATTGTAAGGGATGCTAAAGGGTCTGCTTTAAAAAGAGGAAGAAACAGAGAGAGACAGAGAGGAACACAGGTACAAAGGGGGAAAAATGGCAATGAATAAGTCTATATCAATAATAACCTTAAGTGTAAATGAATTAAATGCACCAATTAAAAGACATAGGGTATGTCTTTTGACTGGATAAAAAAATATAACCCACATATATGTCATCTTCAAGAGACCTACCGCAGAACAAAAGATCAACACAGATTGAAAGTGAAGGGTGGGAAAAATATATATCAAGCAAATGAACATGGAAAAAAGGTTGGAGTAGCAAAGCTTATTTCAGACAAAATAGATTTTGTGATGAAGGCTATAAAAAGAAATAGAGAAGGGCATTTCCTAATACTTAAGGGAACAAATCATCAAGAAGATATAACCCTTGTAAACATATATGCACCCAACATAGGAGTTCCTAAATATATAAGAAAAGTCTTGGAGGACTTCAAGAAGAATGTGGACAGAAACACACTAATAGGGGATTTTAATACCCCATTATCAACAATGGACATATCTTCCAAACAAAAATAACACCAAGGATATTGTGGCATTGAACAACACGCTAGAGGAAATGAACTTAACTGATATGTACAGAACTTTTCATACCAAAGGAGCAAAATACACATTCTTTTCAAATGCATATGGAACATTTTCAAAGATAGACCACATGGTGGGCCACAAGACAAGCCTCCACAAATATAGGAAAATTGAAATCATACCAAGCACCTTCTCAGATCACAATAGCTTGAAACTAGAGGCCAATCTGATGGAAAGAAACCAAAAACATTCTAATTTATGGAGACTGAATAACATGTTATTAAATAAGGAATGAGTAAAACATTAGATAAAAAAGAAAAAATCAAAAAGTGTCTGGTAACAAATGAAAATAAATACACAACAGCCCAAAGCCTATGGAACACAGCAAAGGCAGTCCTCAGAGGAAAATTCATACCAATACAGGCCTACCTAAAAAGGTTAGAAGAAGTTTATACAAACAACCTAACAATAAAGCTCCAACAACTAAAGGAGTAACAACAAACAAAGCCCAGAGCAAGTAAAAGGAAAGAAATAATCAAGATCAGAGCAGAACTAAATGACTTAGAGACTAAAACTACAATTCAAAGAATCAATAAATCTAGGAGTTGGTTCTCTGAAAATATAAATTGACAATTCTTTAACCAAACTTATGAAGAGAAAAAAAGAGAAGACCCAAATAAACAAAATCAGATGTGACAGAGAAGAAATCACAACTGATACCTCAGAAATACTGGGATTTGTAAGAAATTACTACAAACAACTATTTGACAAGAAATTTCACAACCTCAGTGAAATGGAAAAATTTATGGAAACATTTAATCTACCAAAACCGAATCCAGAAGAAGCAGAAATTCTGAATAGACCAATAACGACTAGTGAAATTGAATCAGTAATCATATAACTCCCAACACACAAGAGCCCCAGACCAGATTGCAACATAGGTGAATTTTATGAAACATTTACAGAAGAACTAACTCCCATCCTTGTCAAATTACTCCAAAAAAATCCAAGAAGAGGGAAGACTCCCAAACTCTTTCTATGAGGCCATTATTATTCTACACCCAAAACGGGGTCAAGGCACAACTAAGAAAGAAAACTACAGGCCAATATCTCTGATGAACATAGATGCTAAGATTCTCAACAAAATATTGGCCAACCAGATCCAGCAATACATTTAAAAGATTATACACCATGATCAAGTGGATTTCATCCCAGGGATGCAAGGATGCCACAACATTTGCAATTACATAAATGTATTATACCACATAAACAAAATGTCGGCCTTCTCTATTATTTTGCTTGTTTCTGTTTGACTTATTGGCTCAATTTGTTCATTAGATTCCAGATATGAGTGAAAAGTGTGCTTGTATAACTGGACTGCTTTCTTTGCAGATTCTTAGGCCAGAAGAAGACAAAGACATGCAACTAATAATTCCATGAGAATTGACATTTAAATCAAAGCTCTAATGGCAAATTCCCAGCTCTTCAGGGTCCAGCAACATGCTGAATTTAAAGCACCAGGCAACAGAAGGAGTAGGAAGAAGCTACAAGGGTGGCTCATATTAACTATTAAAGTTAATTTTCAAAAGGTAAATTCTGCTGGCAAATCCAGAAACAAATCAATATGACCCATAATTGAATGAATTTTAGCTACCATTGGCTTCTGGAGGACCTATTTGCAATGGTATAGGGAACTCACATCATTTCATTTTCTGGTGCTTTTTCAGTGCCAGTCCTGGTCAGTAGTTTTATCTATAGTCAAGTGAGGATGCCTTTCACTCTGTTGCCTATCAGCAAGTTGCTTGTGAAAATCATCAATTACAGTAAGTGTTCTTGGAATTTCCTCACAAACATAGATTCCTGGGCAAACTGCATTACAACACAGGTGGGAAGGATATTCATCTACTCTCTTGCTGGTTAAGGCAGATCTTTTACCTGATCTGAGGGAAGAAATTTCTCCCAAACACCCTTAAGTAGCTGCTTCAGGGGCAATTGCCTCCTAAGGGACAATGCATATTTTTAATTTCATTGCCATCATTCTCCCTGACTGCACTTCATAAAAAGACATGCCCCAAAAGAAGCCAGACTTAGGGAGCATCAAAATTTAGAAATGTCTTCAATTTTTCTCAAGACTAGATTGAAGATATTTCTAAATTTTACCAGTGGAAATCTGTGGAGCAAATATAAAAATGGAGTTCTAGGCATCAGACCAAGAAGGATAAATTTTAATTGTGGATCTGGCTAAATTTATATTTTGCTATGATTAGGAATTTTATATGTTGACTTAGACACTGGAATAGCTGATTCATGGTTGGCCCAGACTTATAGGTAGCTTATAATCAATGGGGATAATGATGGAACTCGCCTGATATGCTACAGAGGAAGGTGGCTGACGTTTCATGGAAGTAGGAATATTGGGTTAGATGAATTCTGTTCATGCCTGTCAATTTCCCCCTAATAATCCCATATTACAGATTTTAAAAAGGCCTTAAGAATGCTCTTTTCTCCCAATCACTAAGAAATGCATTAAGAAGTGGGGCATGAAGATCATTGGAAAGCTCTGCAGTGGTATTTTCTCCAGGCTGAAGATGATAGTGAAGAATGAAGCTGGGCTCCGTCTTGGTTTTTATGGGAATAGTGGATCCTGGAGTTGGAGACATCAGAAAGGAGGCATTCAATTCTACACTAAGGCCTAAGTACTGAGGCATAATCAGACATTTTGACATACACAATTCTGTGTTGATAAAATGGAAGATGACTTACCAAATTGTTGCTTAATAAACATTTTTGAGATGTTATAGGTGTAATCATAATTTGATTCACTATTGAGACCATTCACATCATCCTATATAGCTCTCAGCAAGTGGTTTAAACACAGAGTACATTAAATGAATAGAAATTGAGTCCCTTAAAGAAAAGCCCTTAAACATGCCTATAGGCATATATTCCAAATTTTCCTGGAAATTTTTCTGGAGAGATCTGTAGTTACTTGTCAGGTGCAGAGAAAAGGAATATCTTGTCTTTCTGTGGGTTATTAGAATAGAATATAAAGAGATACAAATTTCTGGAATCCAACAAGCCACAGTGTTTCCCTCATCAGTGTGGAGTCTTGGCCTAAACCTAGCTCTCTCTCAGTGCAGCTCACCTACAGCTCTGACTGTGGGTCTCCATTGTAATGTAATGTCCTGATATTATCTGAAAGGCCATTAATCTTCTTGACATTCCATTGAACATCACAGTGGTCCACCCTATTAGTGACATTCTACTGATGGAAAAGGGTGCAGGAAACTCTTCAAATGTAGCTCTGGAGGTTTGGACTTTTGCACTGCTTGTTCTTCACAGAGGCTTTCTTCCCAGATACCCTTCGAGGAAATTCTTCACTTCCATTCAGTCTTTACCAAAATGTTTCTTTTTCAACTCCCCTGAGTAACCTAGTTAAAACACTTTAATGAGTTCCAAGGTAGTAAGAAAGTAAGTTGAAGCTATATTAACCTCCTCTGAGGATGAATCTGGAATTACAACTAAATTGTAGAGCAATCATCCTGAATAACCAATTGAACACTAGCTATAGAGAAGCCTTAAAAGCAAATACTTACAGAAGAAAGCACTTCACCACAATGTAACTGATAAAAAGTACAGAGAAGGTGTGAGAGGGCTGGCTGAGAACTCAGAGGTAACTTCTGAAGTCACAGAAGGATATTTAAGTGGCTAGTGTCTCCCCCTAATAAGCGTGGGGTCTAAACCCCAAGCTGGGCTTCCAAGACTATAGCACCAGAACAGGAAAAGGAACCCAGATAACATCTAGCTATGAAAAGTGGCAGCATTTCTGTCTTCAAGGGAGACATACAGAGGGCCAACATACAAAATTTCATTTGCAGCCACTTACCCTGGGCTATGGCAAAAGGAGGGCAAACATATGGGAAAAGTCTGAAGCTGGTAATTCTGGGGAGATAGCTGAGGACAGCTGCCAAGATCTCTGTGCTGAGTCATCCCCCATACTACAAGAGTCGTCTTTCTCAGTAAAAGCATTCCCCTTCGAGTGGCATCAACCTAAGGGAAAGCAATAGCCCCACCTACCCTACCCAGTGGAGCTTAAGCTACAATGATAAAGAGTACTACTTGAGGAGGCTATATCATTAATTAAGTTAAACAACTAAGAAAGCTCTATGGGCCTTAAGCTGACCCTCTCCCTGAGGATGGTGCTGATAAAAGCTAGGTTTTTTGTGCAGTCTGGTTCTTTCTGCCCACAAACAGACTCAGAAGAGGGAGCCACATTCTATGGATTGCTGATAGCTGCAAATAGGCTTGCCAGGGCCAATCACAAGTAGCATCTGACAAAGGCTTGCATTAGAGTCTTTGCGGATCTAATTAATACATTAATCAAATACAAAAAAGCAGCCAAAATGGGAAGACAAACAGATCCCAAATAAAAGAATGAGATAATTTTTCAGAAGGAAAGCTACATGAAATTAAGGCAAATAATTTATTAGATAGAGAATTTAGAGTAATGATTGTAAAAGTACTCAACAGCATGAAAAAAGACATAAAAACCATTAACAAGGATTAATCATAAAATGAAATATCTGAAATAAATAATATACTGGAAGGAATAACCAGTAAGTTAGATGAAGCACAGGATTGAATCAGTCATTTGGAAGACAAAGTAGAAAAAATATCCAAGCAGAGTAGCAAAAATAAAATGTACTTTTAAAAAAAAGAGGAAAGAATTTTAAAACATTTTGGATAACACAAAGCATAACAACATTCATATCATGGGACTACCAATGATGAGAGTAAGCAAGAGATCAAGAACTTATTTGAAGAAATGATGACCAAAACATCCCTAATCTGGTAAAAAAAATACACAAGGACAGAAATCTCATAGTTCCAAACAAGTTGGACACAAAGAGCTATACACCAAGACAGATCAAAATTAAATTGGCAGGGTTGAAGAAAAAGAAGAGAAACCTCAAAGAACAAGAGAAAACAGGTAAGTTATGAAAAAGCACCATTTAGACTGTCATCTGACTTTTCAACAGAAATATTTCTGTTGGAGGAGGAGGGGGGGAGGCGGAGGGGGAGGGGGAGGAGGAGGGGAAGGGGGAGGAGGAGGTAGGCAAAACAGAGAGTAGAGTGAGAGCATCTGTGAATGAGCACAAATGAAGATGAAAGTGTGGGGACTAGTGGGAGTGAACAAGAACCTGCCCACCTACAAGGCTCCAGGATCCAGTGGCCTGTGCTTTCTAAGCAGAGATGCCACAGCTGCCCACCCAGTGCTTCTGGCTGCACAGAGTAGGAGAAACTACAGATCAGTTAAGGAGCCATGATCTACTGAGGCAGAGAGAGAAGGCCTGGGAGGTCTGAGCCCCAGAAACAGTGCAGCAGGAGTAGGCCCGCATGAGGCTGAAAATCCCTGGAGGGGACAGACAATGCACTCTGCCACTGCCCTGTGTTATTGTATAGCTGCAGGGCTCTTCCCAGCACCATCTGAGAATGATCCAGTGAGAAACTTTACATAATACTGTCTGAGACTCTGGAAGGCAGTAACTAGCCCTGATCATGAAAGACTGATTTTGGGGGAAAGAGAGCACATGGAAAACAGGGCCACCAGGGAATGGTGGTACAGCATGGGGGCCACACAAAAACTCCTTCAAAATGGGAGCTGAGGTGAGACCAGAAACCTTGCGGGGACCTGGGGCTCACACCCCTGTTTGCACAGGCACAGCAACTCTGTTAACCAAAACTCAGAGGGATAGAGTGCACTGAAGGAATGGTAGAACCTGACCAAGTATGGCTCATGAGCAGAGGATTATTCAGAGTGGAGAATTTGGACAGAACCTCTAGCAAGGGATCAGCAGGCCAACGACTGAGAGGCAGAAGCTGAATGCTTGAAGATTTGAAGCAGCCAGTAAGATCTCCTCACAGACAGGGGAACCCAACCTCCACCTTTGGGATTCCAGATTCTGCATGTTAGTGAGACCAGGCTTAAGAGTTTCATGCTGAAAACATTTCCACAGGGGAAAGAAGAAAAACTGTGAAAAAGCCCTTTGCCAGGAATCAGGAGCTACACAGTTCCTCAGGCCCTGATCTACTAAACACAGCAGAGACAGTAGAGGCAGGTTCAGTAGGCAATGACCTCTCCTGCATAGCTTTTTAACATTCATATAATGTCTTTCAAGTTTGGGTTTAATATGTCACCAATTTTATATTATAGTTTATTCCAAATCTCTTATTTTGCTCTTCCCTTTTCTTATTCCATTTTACCTTCTTGCCTTTTCTTATTATTTTGGATTTAAATTCTATTTTCTCTCTTGTTATGAATCATTTCTATTCCATGCTTTTACTATTTCTCCCACATCTTTATAGTCAGTTAATATTTAACAGAGGGGCCTTGGCTGGTGGCACAGTGTATAGGCACCAGCCTGCAAACCCAAAGGTCACTGGTTCGATTCCCCAGCCAGGGCACATAACCAAGTTGTAATCCAGGTCTCCAGCCAGGTCTGTAGCTGGAGGCAAGTTAAAGGCAACCATATATTGATATTTCTCTCCTTCTCTGCCTCTCTCCCACCCTCTATCTAAAACTGATAAATAAAATCTTTAAAAAATATATTTATTTGATTCCCAGCCAGGGCAACATAATCAGGTTGCCAAGCCAGGTCTCTAGTCAGGTCTGTAGCTGGAAGCAGGTGAAAGGCAACCATACATTGATGTCTCTCTCCCTCTCTGACTCTATCCCTTCCCCTCTCTAAAAGTAATAAATATACATATATGCTCAACAGAGGAAGCAAGCACATACAATGGGCTAAAACTAGTTTATTCAATAAATGGTGTTGGACAAATTGGACAGATACATGCAGGAAAATGAAACCAGACCATCTTCTTATACCACACACAAGAATAAATTCAAAATGAATTAAAGATTTAAATGTTAGACCTAAAACCGTAAAATTGGTAGAAGAAAACATAGGCAGCAAAATCTCAGACACTGCCATCACAATATTTTACAGGACATATCTCCTCAGGCAAGGGAAAGAACAGAAAAAATAAACAAAATGAATGGGACTGGGACTATATCAAACAAAAAGGTTTTTGCCCAGCAGAGGAAATCATAAACATAATAAAAAGACAACTCACAGAATGGGAGAATGTATTCATAGATACATCTGATAAGGGGTTAACATTCAAAGTTTATAAAGAATTTACAAAACTCAACCTGATAAAAACAACCAACCAAATTAAAAAATGGGCAAAAGATCTACATAAATACATCTCCAAAGAGGATATACAGATGGCCAATAGATCCTGATAAGATGCTCAATGTCACTAATTACCAGAGAAATACAAATTAAAACCACAATGTGGTATCACTTCACACCTGCCCAAATGGCTATCATCAATAAATCAATAAACAATGAGTGCTGGCAAGGATGTGAAGAAAGAGAAACCCTTTTGCACTATTGATGGGAATGCAGATTGGTGTGGCCGTTGTGGAAAGCAGTATTGATTTACCTAAAAAAAAAAAAATAAAAATGGATCTGCCTTTTAACCTAGTGATCCTACTTCTGGGAATATATTTGAAGGAACCCAAAAAACTAATTCAAGAGAATATAAGCACCCTATATTCCTTGCAGTACTATGTACAATTGCCAAGAAATGGAAGCAGGTCTAGTATCCATCAGTAGATAGAACAGCTATGGGATATTTACACAATGAAATACTATTTGGCCATAAAAAAGAAGAAAATGTTACCCTTTGCAACAGTATAGATGGATGTGGAAACATTATGCTAAGTGAAATAAGCGAGTCAGAGAGAGACAAATACCATATGATTTCACTCATATGTGGAATTAATTAAACAAACTGAGCTAACAAACAAAATAAAGACAAACTCATAGATAGCAGAGTGACAGCTAAGGGGTGGGGGAAAATTAGGGGATGATGAAATTAAGTAAAAAAGAAAAAGGACTCATGAACATGGAAAATAGTGTGGTTACTGCAGTGAGCAGAGCATAGTATAAGGGGACTAAATGGAAATGGAAAAATATATTTAAAAAAATTTTAAATATAAGTAAAAAATAAAATAAAATTCTTTAAATGTTACATGTATTTAACTTAGAGGAAGGACTTATGTGGGAGTAAGGGATGAAGAGAAATATTATAATGAAATGAGAGGGGCTTTGTGTGAATTGATGTCAATAGTACACCATATATGGTGGAATATTATTTATTTAATTCATTGCATATAAAGTCCAAAAAACAAAAGAAAAAGTAGTAAGAGTTTATTCATCATATTATATAATTATATGTAGTCTATTTTATTTTTACATACACGCATATATAGCAGATGCATAAAAATGTACCTGACTCTTCAAAAATTGGATGGAAGGTAAAAGAAATGGAAATTGGACCTTAGGCATATTTATAGGAAACACAGGGAAATATTAATATCTGTCAAATCTCAATGATATATATATATCATATAGTTTTCTATATCTTTATCTAAGTTTCATTATTTAATGCTTTTAAATGAGACATAGGGGAATAACAGAAGACCAGGGAGAGGTAAGCAAGAGCCAGCTCACAGACAGCTCTAAATCCGTTGTAGAGAGCTTAGGTTTTGTTCTGTGGGAAAAGGCAAGCCACCAAAACATTCCCAAAGCAAACAGTCTGACAGTGACATCTTCCTTTCATAGGAATCACTCTGGCCATCATATAAAGAATACTTAAAGAAAGGCATGGAAGAGGGATCCTATGCAAGGCTGTGAAGAAAGAAGCATGGGTGCCTGGAATGGGCAGAAAAACCAGGAATGAATAGAAAGAAAGAGTGAACCAACATCAGGACCTCACTTCCATGTGAGTTACCCTGACATAATTCACCATACACAGCGAAATAGAGTGATTACAACTTATTCTGCATCCAGCCTAAATCATTGGTCTAGCAAACCATCCATTCATTCTGCTGAATTAGGTGCTAATCAACACAGACCTAAATGTGGTCCAGTGTGATCATCAGAACTCAGGAAATACTGCTCAACATTGGTTCCCCCCTTCTCAAAGTCTGGAGGAAAACTGCTTTAATCATAAAATGATTCATTTTAATTGCTCACTAAACTCTTTACACTTAATAGTTTTCATTTTTCTCTTAAAGTGGTGAAAACATATCATTACATTTTTAAAAACAGTATAAATTAAATTTCTAGGAAATGTATCAAAAATACATGAACTTTTTAAAAACTCAATAGTTATTATTTTATAGCACATGACATATGAACTTTGTATAGAGTAAAGTATACATTTTTACAGAGACAGAACCAACATCCTAATGAGTTTTAGTTTCAAAACTAGATTGGGTAACATTAGATAAGTAAATGTCATGTGAAATGTCTGATCTATACCAAAACAATCGGTAAACTAGGGGAGTCACATAAATTTACCCAAGTGGCTGCGAAGCTACTAGTTTCCATGACGCATCAAAAATTTTAATTTCATTTTTCTTGATTTTTACCCATGTACTTCACAAAAATAGAAAATTTACTATGTAGAAAGTATGCATACATGTATATATTTAAAATATAGTAATGTGTTTAGTTCACAATCCATGCATAGAAGAAGGCCAGAGATGTAGGTATAGTGTTCAGATTAACCCATGGGTCATCAAGGTCAACAGAAGCCTAGGGGAAAGTGATAGAGATAAATTATCATTGTACTATTATAGAATCAAGTGCTCATGGCTAAAACCCTCTCTAAGAACCTGTTTCTGTACTTTGTTTTCAAGATGGCCTGCAAATTAGTATTTTGTAATCTTTGAAACATTAACTAATTCCTTTGGTCCATAACTTCCTTGAATAAAAGGAAAGGAAAAAAACATTTTAAAAAGTGGTCTTTTTCCCCTCATAAAAATCCCAAAGCATGATTTGTGTTTTTTAGCACTTTGTAACAAACTAGAGACCGTTGGAACTAAAGGATCAACAAACTTTTGCTTATACTACAGTGGAAGGATAAAAGGAGAGGTACAATGCAAATGATGGGCCATCAGGGCAGCCCTCAGAGAATCATTGGAGAAGCAATCTCCCAATCCAGACACTTTCAGCCAAGATATTAGGGTCCTTTCACAGGTGTAAATGTGATTCTTAGAAAGGTTGGTCTTTTGTCCATGTTCCCCTAAGGAACAGTGTGGCTGGAGTGTGCAGATGCATAGCTGATGCCACAGCCTGGCATTCCTCTGGAGCATCTTTGGGGCTCACAGCCCAGAAAGGATGGCACAAAAGTAGTGAGTTACTTCAACAGAAAGGAGCACAGCACAACAGGGTAGGGGGACTGGACCAAACCTTGTGGCCTACCTTTACCCATTCCCCACCTACAGTGCACAGAGTACTGCCAGGTTCTCTTGTGTTGAGCTGTGTACTCTGAAAGTGTGCAATCTTCCTCCCCAAGCTGTGCCACACAGACTGACCACACCTCTAGTCTCAGCTTGCTCTTCTCCTGTCTCCTAAGCAAGCACAACTTGAACCTTGCTCATGGGGTTCTAGATGTCAGCTTCAGACAAGAGCTGCCCTGTTCTGGTCAACTATCTGGGCTGACGACTATGGCTTGATAAAAAGGCTGTTCAGTGGTTGCCCCATCTCCTTGCCTTAAATCAGCATGTGCCAGCTCATGTCCTGCACTAACAACATGGAGCTGACTGCCTAACTGCATCCTTGATAACTCCTGAAACCCTGAGCAGCAGTCCTTGTTAATCCCTCTTTCTTGGAGAGGGGCCAAACTAGGAGTTTAGGCAAGAAGCCAAAATGGGTATCTGAGTGCCACTCTTTTATGATGGGTCTATTTGCATAACAATATGTTTGTCCCAGCCATCAAACCATTGTTACTTTAGGGAGAAAAACAAATAAAAACAACAAAATTTATACAATATGGAAAAGCTCAATTAAGCATGAAATTGATGTCCAGAAAAAGAGGACACTCATAAGTATAAGAAGTGCTGCAAATGATCCAAAATTGATCCTAAAATGAGCATTAAACTAAAAATATCCATATTCATTGTGAAACAGTGTCATACTGTTTACCGCTTCATTTAAGTGAGCCTTAACCAGGAAACCTGCAGCTCAGATTTGCTTGAAATCCACATGCCCCAGAGCTCTGCTCTTGGGCTTCAAAACAGGAGTGTGCACCCAAATGTCTGCAGGAAGCAGGGCATCTTCTGGAAGAGGAATTAAAAGGCAAGTAACAGGCACCAGACTGACACAATCTGTTCAGGGGACTTGCTTGCTAACATGGGGTCAGTGTGAAGAATAAAAGAGCCTGTACAGACCTTTCTTCCAGTCCAGAGTTTCCTGGGGATGCTGAATGATGGGTGTCATGTCTTATGGCCAGAAGGAGAGCAGAGAGCTACCTCTGTCAAATTTTACACTTTGTGCAGAAGATTTCTTATGTTCTGAATATTGAGGTCCTCATTTTTACAAAGCAGCATGCTTTGGGGATTTTTTTTTTTTTTTGAGTTTTATTTATTGATGTTCTTTTATGGTTGTCTAAAAATTTTCACATTTTCTCTCCCCTGCCCCACTCCCCCACCTCCACTCCCACAATCAATCCCCACCCTGTTGTTTATATCCATAGGTCCTTTATGTGCTAGTTCCTTGACTAGACCCTTCCCTTCTTTTCCCCATCAATGCCCTCCCTCTTCCCCTTTGATCACTGTCAGTCTTCTACTTGTCTCCTGGTTCTATGTTGTGTGTTTGTTTTGTTCATTACGTTCCTCCAATAGGTGAGATCATATTGTTATTTGTCTTTTACCACCTGGCTTATTTTACTTAGCATAATGATCTCCAGTTCTATCCATGCTGTCATGAAAAGTAGTTCCTTCTATGGGTTGCATTGTATTCCATTGTGTAAATGTACCAGAGTTTTTAAAATTCATTTATCTACTTGATGGATGCTAAGGTGGTTTCCAGCACTTGACTATTGTTAATAACAATGCTATGAATATTGGGGTTCACAGGTTCTTTTGAATTGGTGTTTCAGAATTCTTAGTGTATAATCCTGGTCACTGAATCAAAAGGCAGTTCCAATTTTAGTTTTTTAAGGAAATTCCACACTGTTTTTCACAGTGGATGCAACAGTCTGCATTATCACCAACAATGTACTATGATTCCCTTTTCTCCCCATCTCACCAACACTTGTTTGTTGTTTTGTTAATGATGGCCATTCAGTCCAGTGTAATGTAGTATCTCATTATGATTTTATTTTGCATCTCTCTGATAGCTAGTGATGTTTAGCATCCTCTGTATATCCTCCTTTAAGAAGTATCTGTTCAGGTCTTTAGCCTTTTTGAAAATTAGATTGTTTATCTTCTTGTTGTTGAGTTGTAGTAGTTCTTTATATATTTTGGAGATCAAAACCTTGTCCATAGAATCATTGGTAAATATGTTTTCCCGTATGGTTGGTTCCTTTTTCATTTTGATATTTTCTTTATAGCCAAGCAGAAGTTTTAATTTCATGTAGTCCCATTTGTTTATCCTTTCCTTTATTTCCATTGCTCTAGAGGATGTATCATCAAAAATAATGTTGTGTGGGATACCTGAAAATTTATTGCCTATGTTTTTCTCTATGATGTTTATGGTATCATGGCTTATGTTTAAGTCTTTTATCCTATTTGAGTTTATTATGGTATATAGTATAAGTTGATGGTCTAGTTTCATTTTTTGCATACATCATTCCAATTCTTTCAACACCATTTCTTGTAAAGGCCATTTTCACTCCATTTTAAACTCCTGCCCCCTTTGTCAAATATTAATTGACCATATAGTCCTAGATTTATTTCTGGGCTGTTTATTCTGTTCCATTGATCTATGTATCTGTTCTTATGCCAGTATCAGACTGTCTTTATTACAGTAGCCTTGTATTATAGTTTGATATCAGGTATTGTGATACCTCCTATTGTGTTTTTCTTTCTCAGTATTGCTGAGACGATTAGGGGTCATTTTTGGTTCCATATAAACTTTTGAAATATTTGTTCTAGATCTGTGAAATATGTCATTGTTATGTTAACAGGGATCACATTGAATCTACAGATTGCTTTGGGTAATATGGACATTTTAATTATATTATTTTTTTCAATCCATGAACATGGTATATGCTTCCATTTATTTGTATCTTCCTTAAATTTTTTCTTCAGTGCTCTGTAGTTTTCTGGGTACATGTATTTTATTTTACCTCCTTTGTTAAGTTAATTCCTAGGTACTTTGTTTTTCTTTAAGCATCTCTAATACACTTTGCCCTTCCTCCTCTGGGGAGCAGGGTAAGTGGGTGCCAATGCATTTTTGTGCATGGTCCCTTTAAGAACTCCTTGTGTCTCCAGCCATCTCTCTTGGGCTGCCAAAATCCTGTGGCAGTTTGCTTTTCACAGCTGGATGCTGTTTTACTCTTAGCTTTGTTGCTGTAGCCTGGGAAGCCTAGCTAGGGGGTTAGACCCCACCCTTCTCAGAGGGAGCCCCAGTTGCTGAGGCATTTCTCTGTCCCTTCAGCTGCCGCCTGTGGAAACCCAGCCAGTCCTCTCACAAATCCTCACTTCCTACCAGTCAGATTGTGATGAAGCAGCCTCTTCTGTTCTGTCTGTGGTTATAAATCTTCTCTTCAGCTAGTATTCTGTTGGCTACCCAAATGATTTCTACACAATTAAGTTGTAATTCCAGGTTAGTCCTGGGAACAGGATCCCATCTTGGATCCTCTCAGTACTTTATTTTTCTTATTGCTAACTAAATGATTTTTTTTTACTAGATTTTGTTTCTGATATTTTATTGTTGGTGTACAAAATTGACTTCAATTTCTCAATATTGGTATCATATTATGCTATTTTTCTATATTCATTTATCAGGTAGAGTAGTTTTTGGTGTAGCCAATTGGGTTTTGCCATCTGTAAGTAGTATGTCACCTACAAATAACAGATTTACTTCTCTTTTCCATTTTGGATGTCTTTTTTCTTTTAATTTTTATTGTTGTATTACATCCATCCCTATTTTGCACCCTTCTGTCCCCCTCCCCACCCACCCATTCCCCCCAAAGTCAATCCCACCTGTTGTCCATGCCCATGGTTCCTTTATACTAGGTTCTTGTCTAAGCTGCTCCCCTTCCCTGCCTCTGCCTCCCCCCGCCCCCCGACCCCTTTCCTCCTGATCAGTGAAGGCCTGTTCACTGTATTCATATATTTGGTTCTGTTGTGCTTGTTGTTAGTTTTGTTGATTATTGTCCTGTAATGGGTGAGATCATATGATATTTGTCCTACGCTGACTGACTTATTTCACTAAGCATAATACTCTCCACTTCCATCCATGTTGTTGCAAAGGATATGAGTTCCTTCTTGCTTTCTGCTATATAGAATTCCATTGTGTAAATGTACCAAAGTTTTTTGATCCAATCATCCACTGATGGGCACTTAGGCTGTTTCCAGCACTTGGCTATTATATATAGTGCTGTTATGAACATGGGTGTACATAGGTTCTTATGAATTGGTATTCCAGGATTCTTTGGGTAGAGTCCAAGTAGTGGAATTGCTGGATCAAAAGGCAGTTCCATTTTTAGTTTTTTAAGGAAACCCCATACTGTTTTTTCCACAGTGGCTGCACCAGCCTACATTCCCACCAACAGTGTATGAGGGTTCCCTTTGCCCCGCATAATCGCCAACACTTGTTGTTTGTTAATTTGTTGATGATTGCCATTCTGACAGGTGTGAGATGGTATCTTATTGTGGTTTTAATTTGCATCTCTCTGATAACTAGTGATGTTGAGCATTCTTTCATATGCCTCTGGGCCCACTGTATATCTTCCTCAGTGAGTTGTCTGTTCAGGTCCTTTGCCCATTTTTTAATTGGGCTGCTGCCTGTCTCCCTGGTGTTGAGTCGCATTAGTTCTTTATATATTTTGGAGATCAGACCTTTGTCTGAGGTATCATTGGCAATTATGTTTTCCCATACAGTTGGTTCCCTTTGAATTTTGCTGGTATTTTCTTTAGCTGAACAGAAACTTTTCAATTTGATATAGTCCCATTTGTTTATTCGTTCTTTTATTTCCTTTGCCCTTGGTGAAGTATCAGTAAACATATTTCTGCATAGGATATCCAAGTTTACTGCCTATATTTTTCTCCATGACCTTTATGATGGCACTGATTATGTTTAAGTGCTTTATCCATCTTGAGTTTATTCTGGTGTATGGTGTAAGTTGGTGGTCTAGTTTTATCTTTTTGCATGTTGCTGTCCAGTTCTCCCAACATATTTGTGAAAAGACTGTTTTTACTCCATTTGATGTTCCTTCCCCCTTTGTCAAATATTAGTTGACCATAGAGTCTGGGTTAATTTCTGGACTCTCTATTCTGTAACATAGATCTATATGTCTATTCTTATGCCAGTACCAGATAGTTTTGATGACAGTAGCCTTGTATTATTGTTTGAAGTCCGGTATTGTGATTCCTTCTACCTTGTTCTCCTTTCTCAAGATTGTTGTGGCTATTCATGGGCATTATTGGCTCCATATAAATTTTTGAAGTATTTATTCTATTTCTGTGAAGTCTGTCATTGGTATTTTAATTGGGATTGCATTGAATCTGTAGATTGCTTTGGGTAGTATGGACATTTTAATGATGTTAATTCTTCCCATCTATGAACATGGTATATGCTTCCATTTATTTGTATCTTCCTTGTTTTCTTTCTTCATTGTTCTGTAGTTTTCTGAGTACAGGTCTTTGACCTCCTTAGTTAAGTTTATTCTTAGGTACTTTATTTTTATTGTTGCTGTGGTAAATGGGATTTGTTTTTTTCACTTCTATTTCTGTTGTTTTATTATTGGTATACAAAAATGCTTTTGATTTCTGGATATTGACTTTATACCCAGCTATTTTGCTAAATTTGCTTATTAGGTTGAATAAGTTTTTGGTGGAGCCAATCGGGTTTTGTATGTACACTATCATATCATCTGCAAATAATGACAGTTTGACTTCCTCCTTTCCAATTTGGATACTTTTCATTCCTTTTTCTTCTCTGATGGCTATAGCTAGAACTTCCAAGACAATGTTGAATAGAAGTGGAGAAAGTGGACAGCCTTATCTCATTCCTGATCTTAGGGGGAAAGCTTTCAGTTTTTGTCCATTAAGTATGATATTGGCTTCAGGTTTCTCATAGATGGCCTTTATGATGTTGAGGTATGCTCCCCCTATTCCCATTTTGCTGAGGGTTTTTATCATAAATGGTTGGTGTACTTTTATCAAATGCTTTTTCAGCATCTATTGATATGATCATATGGTTTTTGTCTTTCAATTTATTGATGTGGTATATTACATTTATTGATTTACGAATGTTGTACCATCCTTGCATCCCTGGGATGAAACCCACTTGATCATGGTGTATGATCTTTGTAATATACTGCTGAATCTGTTTGGCCAATATTTTGTTCATAATTTTAGCATCTACGTTCATCAGAGATATTGGCCTGTAGCTTTCTTTCTTAGTTGTGTCTTGCCCGGTTTTGGGATTAGAATAACATTGGCCTCATAGAATGAGTTTGGGAGTCTTCCCTCTTCCTGTAGTTCTTGATATAGTTTGAGAAGAAAAGGAGTTAGTTCTTCTTTAAATGTTAGGTAAAATTCACCTGTGTATCCATCCAGTCCAGGGCTTTTGTGCTTTGGGAGATTTTGGATTACTTTAATTTCACTAGTTGTTATTGGCCTATTCAGGCTTTCTGCTTCTTCTGGGTTCAGTTTTGGGAGATTATACATTTCCAGAAATGTGTCCTTTTCATCCAAGTTGTCATATTTTTTGTCATCTAGTTGTTTGTAGTAATTTCTTACAATCTTTTGTATTTCTGAGGTATCAGTTGTGATTTCTCCTCTTTCAGTTCTGATTCTGTTTATTTGGGTCCTCTCTCGCTTTTTCTTGATGAGTCTGGATAAAGGCTTGTCAATTTTGTTTATTTTTTCAAAGAACTAGCTCCTGGACCTGTTGATTCTTCCAATTGTAGTTTGAATCTCTGAATTCTTTAGTTATGCTCTGATCTTGATGATTTTCTTCCTTCTACTTGCTCTGGGCTTTGTTGTTGCTCCTCTAGTTCTTGCAGCTTTCTGGTTAGGTTGTTTTTATAAACTTCTTGTGACCTTTTTAGGAAGGACTGTGTTGCTATAAGTTTCCCCCTGAGAATTGCCTTTGCTGTATCCCATAGGTTTTGGGCTATTGTGTGTTCATTGTCATTTGTTTCCAGGAACTTTTTGATTTCATTTTTGATCTCATTGTTAACCCCTTCATTGCTTAAAAGCATGTTATTCAGTCTCCATGAGTTAGAGAATGTTTGGGTTTTTCCCTTGAGATTGGTTTCTAGATTCAAGCCATTGTGATCTGAGAAGATGCTTTGTATGATTTCAATTTTTTTGTACTTATGGAGGCTTGTCTTGTGACATACCATGTGGTCTATCTTGGAGAATGATCCATGTGCATTTGAAAAAAAATGTGTATTTTGCTTCTTTGGGGTAAAAGATTCTGTATACATCAGTTAGGTCCATATCCTCTAGAGTGTTGTTCAATGCCACAACATCTTTGGGGAATTTTTGTTTGGAAGATCTGTCCATTGTTGATAGTGGGGTATTAAAATCCCCTACTATTAGTGTGTTGCTGTCTATAGCTTTCTTAAAATCCTCCAAGACTTTCCTTACATATTTCAGAGCCCCTACGTTGGTGCATATATGTTTACCAGAGTTATTTCTTACTAATGGATTGTTCCCTTAAATATTATGAAATGTCCATCTTTGTCCCTTTTTATGGCCTTCATTGTAAAATCTATTTTGTCTGAAATAAGTATTGCTACTCCAGGGTTTTGTGTTTTTTTTTTTTAATGTCCATTTGCCTGATATATATTTTCCCATCCCTTCACACTCAATCTGTGTCGATCTTTTGTTCTGAGGTGGGTCTCTTGAAGACAGCATATATGTGGGTCATGTTGTCTTATCCATTTGGCTACCCTATGTCTTTTGATTGGTGCATTTAATGCATTTACATTTAAAGTTATTATTGATTGATACTTATTCATTGCCATTTCTCCTTTTGTACCTGTATTCCTCTTTGGCTTTCTCTGTTTCTTCATTTTATTTATTTATTTATTTTTATAACAGACCCTTTAGCATTTCTTGCAATGCTGGTTTGGTAGAGATGTATTCTTTTAGTCTTTTTTTTTTTTGGTCTGAGAAACTCCTTATTTCTCCTTCTTTCTTGAATGAGAGCCTTGCTGGGTAGTGTATTCTTGGTTGCAGACCTTTGTTTACCATTACTTGAAATACTTTTTGCCATTCCCTTCTGGCTTGAATTGTTTCTGTTGATTTATCATTTGATAGCCTCATTGGGGCCCCGTTATATGTTATTTGTCATTTCTCTCTTGATGCTTTTAGGATTCTCTCTTTGCCTTTGAAATTTGCCATTTTAATAATAATGTGCCTTGGGGTTGGTCTGTTTGTGTTGATCTTCATTGGGACCCTCTGTGCTTCTTGAACTTGATTAATGTTTTCACTCATCATGTTATAATAAGAAAAAAAGGGTTTAGGTGGCTATTCACCCTTAATGATCCCTGATTGGTCCAGGTGGAGCTAGAACCTGTGGGCTTATAGTAGAGGGGAAAAAAATAAAATAAAAAACATTATAAAAAGAAAAAGAAAAAAAGGAAAAGGAAAAAGAAACAGAAAAAATAATAATAATAAAGAAAGGGTTTAGGTGGCTGTTCACCCTTTATGATCTCTGATTGGTCCATGTGGAGCCAGGACCTGTGGGCTTTAAACAAGAAGAAAAGGAAAAAAAAAAGAGAGAGAAAGAAAGAAAGAAAGAAAAGAATAAAGAAAGGGTTTAGGTGGCTGGGGAGGGGAGGAATACTTAGATTGAGGACTGGGAATGCATTGTAGCCAGAGAGTGAGTAGACTTTAAATCAAGAGAAGGGGGAGGGTCTTGGGTATTTAGGTGGATTAAGATAGGGGAGAATTAAAAATATGTGAGAAGTAACTTTTGAAAAAGATATATTAGGGATTAATAGTTCATGTAGCTCTAGTGTAACTCAGGTGCTTGAGATTAGCAGGGATCCATTTCCTGAGTCTGCCTCTTTTTCTTGGTCAGGTCTCTGTAGTCTACAGTCTAGCTGGTCTTGGAGTGGCAGGGCCTATGATTGTCATAGTCAGGGCTGATTCTGAGTGTCAGCCCCCAGGTAGGCTGGGCCTTCAGTAGCCTAGCTGGGTTTTAGGGCTACCGATGTTCTGGGGCCCTCCTTTTTCTTCTGTTTGAAGTCCAGCAGGGTGCCCTCTCCAACTTTTGGCGGAGGTTCCTGCCTGTGATGGGCACCTGGCACCCCTGCAGGGAGGCCTGCAACCTTGCTGGTTCCTGTGATGACTGGCCCTGCCCCCGCAGCTCCCACTCCCATCTGCCAACAACACCTGGGGTCTGCCAACACTGCCTAGTTCCCCCTGGCGAAGGCCAATCCTCCAAGCAGACCAGCTCTCCAAGGAGTCATTCACACCACCTCTGTGATGCGCACCCTACCAGTGCGTCTGCAATGCAGCCTTTGTTGCTGGCAACGGGTGGGTCAGTTGCCCCAGCTACAAGATCCTGGCTTGAATTTTGGAGTTTCTGTGGGAGCCTGGAGGCCGGTGTGGGTGCATGGGGCTGGGCCTCCCCACTCACAAGGGCTTCAAGCTGCTGTTTCCCCAGTGGCCCAGCAGCACCGTTTTCGGCCCTCTCGCTGCCCCTGCTGGTGTACTTCCCTGCTCCCCTGCTCCTGCTTCCTGCAGGACTCTTCTCCTCCACCTCTGGCCCAGGCAGGAGCTTCCTCTCCCTGTTGCTGGAGGGAGGCTCTCACACAGTCCCTCCCCTGCAGGAGTTCAATTCCTCATTCCCTCAGGTGTTTGCCCTTGCTGCCCACACTTCACTGTTCAGATTTCTAGTCACCAGGGAGCCTGGAGCTGGCTTCAGTTAAACAAGCCCCTCTGGGTAGAGCCACCACTGCCCAGAGTCAACCTCAGCCCACCAGCCAGATTGGAACTATCTCACCTGCTCCCCTGTAGGTATCTGCTGCCTCTGGGCTGTGCTCCCCTGAGTCCAGATGCTGACCACTCCAATTCTTAGGGACCTAAAGACACCTCACACTCCCTATCCTATCCTCCAGCTGCTCTGGTACTCGAGAATGCCATCAGCACTGCTCTGTACTCTGTCACCATCTTTGATCCTCCACATTAGGTTTCTTATATGTGGCCTT
The DNA here is from genome assembly GCA_004026585.1 of Noctilio leporinus. Taxonomy (NCBI): domain Eukaryota; kingdom Metazoa; phylum Chordata; class Mammalia; order Chiroptera; family Noctilionidae; genus Noctilio; species Noctilio leporinus. The sequence goes on along the minus strand of PVIW01009631.1, from coordinate 26,254 downwards.
TAGTATGTTAAAGTAAAATATGCACCCTCTATTCCCACTTTGCTTTGCTGAGCATTTTTATCATATATGGGTGTTGTACTTTATCAAATGCTTTTTCAACATCTATTGTCTTGATATGCTTATGTGACATTTGTCTGTCATTTTGTTTATATGGTGTATTGCATTTATTTATTTGCAAATATTACAACACCCTTGCATCCCTGGGATGAATCCCACCTGATCATGATGTATGATGTATTTTTAATGTATTGCTGTATATAGTTTGCCACTATTTTCTTGAGGTTTTTAGCATCTATATTCCTCAGCAATTTTGACCTATAGTTTTCTTTTTGTTGTGTCTTGACCTGGTTTTGAAATTAGGATAATATGGGTGTCATAAGAAGAGTTGGAGTCATCTCTCTTGAAATTTTTCGATTAGTTTGAGATGGATAGGAGTTAGCTCTTCCCTAGCTGTTTGGTAAAATTCACCTGTGTGAAGCCATTTGGTCTAGGGCTGCTTTTGTGTGTGGGATTATTTTGGTCACTGCTTCAATATCACTAGTTGTTATTAGTCTATTCAAGCTTTCCTCTTTTCCTTGATTCGGTTTCAGAAGATTATATTATTCTAGAAATTTGTCAATTTCACTCTGGTTATCAAATTTCTTGGCATATATTTGTTCATAATTTCTTACAGTCCTTTATATTTCTGAGATGTTAGTTTTTTAAATTAATTTGTTGTTGTTGTACATTTGTCCCATTTTCTCCCATTGCTCTCACTTGCCCTGCCCACCCTATTCACTCTTTCACAGTTAATCCCCACATGTTGTATCAGTTTTAATGTCTCTTCTGTCATGTCTTATTTTATTTATTTGGGTACTCTCTCCTTATTTCTTAATGAATCTGGTTAGAGGGTTGAAATTTTGTTTATCTTTTCAGAAAACCAGGTCCTGGATTCATTGATCCTTTGGATTGTTCTTTAGTCTTTATGTCATTTAATTCTACTCTGATCTTGATTATTCCCTTCCTTCTACTCACTCTGGGATTTATTTGTTATTGTTCCTCTAGTTCTTGTACCTTTTTGGTTAGGTTGTTTATTTGATATTTTACTATCTTTTTTTAGGTAGGCCTATTTTTCTATGAACTTCCTTCTAAGGACTGCCTTCACTTTGTCCAATAGGTTTTGGGAAGTTGTGTGTTTATTTTCATTTGTTTCCAGAACATTTTTGATTTCTTCCTAGATCCTATTGTTAACCCAATTATTATTTAATAGTATGTTATTCCATCTCTATGAATTTGAATGTTTTTTAAATTTTTTCATTGATGTTGGTCTTTTGTTTCAAGCCATTGTGATCCAAGAAAATGTTTGATATAATTTTAATTTTTTTGAATTTGTTGAAACATATTTTGTTTCCTAACTTGTGTTCTATTTTTGAAAAAGTTGTAATATGTTTAAAAATAATGTGTATTTTGTTTCTTTAGGGTGAAATGTTCTGTATGTATTAATTAAGTCTATTTGATCTAGAGTGTTCAATGTTACAATATCCTTGTTGACTCTTTGCTTGAAAGATCTATCCATTGTTGACAATGGTGTGATAAAATCCCTTACTATGATTGTGTTCCTGTCAATATCTTTCTTGAAATCCTTTAAGATTTTCCTTATGTATTTGGGTGCTCCTGTGTTGAATGCATATACATATATGTTTACAATGGTTATATCTTCTTGATGGATTCTAACCTTAAGTATTATAAAGTGTCCTTCTCTGTCTCTTTTTATTGCCTGTTATGAAATGTATTTTGTCTGATATAAGTATTGCTACCCCTGTTATTTTGTAATGTCCATTTGCTTTTTATCCCTTACTTTCAATCTGTATATGTCTTTTGTCCTGAGGTGGATATTTTGTACACAGCATATATGCAGATAATGTCTTCTTATACATTCAGCTACCCTATTTACTTTGATTGGAGCATCTAATCCACTTATATTTAGGTTTATTATTAATAGGTACTTATTTATTGCCTTTTTCTATTTGTGCATGTGTTCCTCTCTTTTTCTTCTTCTTCATCATCTTCTTCTTCTTGAGAAAAACAAGTCTTTTTCACAATATTCCAACTTTGTGAGGGCTGGGAGCACTTCAGCTCAGAGCCCTGTTCTCCCATGACACCTAGCAGTTCCCTTGCTCCCCAAAAGACTATTGACCAAAACCAAACCCATCCCTTATCTGTCAGCTCTTTCCTTCAGAATTCGGGGTACATTGTCCTCAGCCTCCGTGTAATAGGAAACCATGTGCTGTGTTGTAGTAGATCATGGTGAAGTCCAGGAAAGGCATAAGTCTTAAGAGAGTGTCCTTTCCATAAGTACCAAGTTCTAAGAGTCCAGATACAGTCCGGGTCTACAAAGCAGAGTCCCTGCTAGCTTAGGAGTCAGCTACAAGGGGCACAGTCATAGCAGCAGCATGCCTGCTTTCTTACTAGCACAGGCTGATCTTTCAGTGCTAGTAGTTCATAGGGATGTAGTTCATTGTTGTTACAACATGCTTCTCTATTATGCTCCCTCTCATGGCAGACAGGGACCCTTCTGCATCCTTTCAAGTTTCATGGTCCCTTATCCTTTCAAACTGCATGGCCTTCTACCTCATAGCTCCCCCTAATTTTCTTTTTCTTTTTTTCTTTTTGTTTAATGTTATTGTTGTTGTATTACATTCATCCCCTTTTTGCTTCCCTCTGTTTCTTAAATATATTTTATTTATTTTGCTATTACAGCTGTCCCAAGTTTTCCCCCTTTGCCCCCCTCTACCCAGTACCCCATTTCCTCTGGCAATGCCCCCCTTAGCTCATGTCTATGTGTCATGCAAATAAGTTCTTTGCCTTCTCCATTTCCTTTATTCTTCTTAACATACCCCTATCTATTCTGACCATGACTGTGTACTTTTTCTTTTTCATTTCACATCCAAACAATTCACCATTTAATTACTGCCTTCTGTCAGATTCTCAAATCATATTAACACAAAGTTTTCTCTTCATTATTTCAAAATGCCTGTGTTAATTCATTTGTTTAAAGAATTACTCTTTTAAGTAATATGAATTGCAATATTACTAAACGCATGCAAAAATACATTTACACTTGTACATATTTTTACAGATATTTAAAGTACATACTGGATTTTGAAGAGTTAATACAAAAAAATTAAAACATGCCAAAAGCTTATATAATTATTACATTTTAAATTACAGTATTTTAGATATGTTGTAGTGAATTAAGCAGTTTTTTTCTTCTTCTTCTTTAGTACTTATTTTACTCTGGAATGCTATTTTTATGAAATATATCACAGATATGGTATATTGCAGAACTCACTTTTGTGAAAGTTGTCCTAGAGGCAGTGCCAAACCCATAGTAAAAAATGAATTTGGTTTTTGAGTCAGATCCTCCCACCTCCAATAATACAACTCAACTTTATTTTCAGCTACTGGAACTACAACTTATTCTTTTTGGAGTTTTCCATCTTAAATAGTAGATTGATTTTTTTTTTTTTTTTTTTTTTTTTGGCTGTGCATAGGTCTTACTTCTTTCAATACCCTCTGTTTTTCCTCTACATGTGTTTTACAAATTGAAGCCTTCAGAAATAATGGCACTTGCAGTGCTCAGCCAGTCCCCAGAATAGAAATGATTATGCCTACTAAATTGAGGTAAAAAATAAAAATCCTTAGGATTTAAATGATTTTGTAGGATAGTATTCTAGCTATTTTTTGAAGTTGTGGATGACTTCATATGTGGTCCTAATCTAACCCCTCAACTATTTAAGAGTCTGTTCAAGTAGAGATCAGGTATGTTCACATTTCAATAATAAAGTTTACTATAGCATTAATTACTTTTCCCAAGCATCCCCAGTTTGGGGGCCTTCATAACTGGAAATGTATATTTCCATGATCTATTGGAAAGGAATCTCATCTAATTTACATGCTAATATGAGAATATATATTGCCTATGTACATGAATCATGTAGTTTAGTAGTTTGCAACTTCCATCCAAATTGATCTTTTTTCTCAGCATCTTTTCTAACCTACAGATTGCTATTTAAAATATAAATTGCTACCAAAATCTATATATTAAACACTCACAAATAAGCACATATTTTTTAACAGTGAATAAGAAAGATAACATGTATTCTATGTAATATACATCCACATTTCCTTACTTTATTTTGAGTTATTACTTTATTCTTCTTCCTTAACTGCATTCGGTTTTTCTGAGTTACTGCAAGTAACATGATTTTCCCATATTGTGGAATAATTTCAATCTAAGAAAACTTCACCTGCATTAATGCAGATACAATAAACAAAATTATACCTTATTTAGTAAAATCTATTTGTAACAAGATCATTTTAAAGCATTCATAAATTAAAGTTGGTTCTTATCCATTCAGTTACCCTATGTCTTTTTTTTTCCAAAGTAAGAAAACACAAGCCTTCTTCTTAGAAAATAGGTTTTCATAAAAACTAAGATACATAGCTATTTTGCCTTTAAGATTTAATTTAATTGAGTTCTGAAGTCAAATTGTAAAAGTTGGAATTTCAGAAAAGAAGCAAGGAGCTGACTGGCTTTCAGACATGGCCACGTGGGGCCTAATTTTGAAGAGCAGATGTCCTGATCATCCCTGTGCCTCCTGAATGCTATTTGCAGTGAGACTTGGGTATTTGTGATTATTAGTAATTACTCAGGGAGATTTCCGTCACCATCAGCTTCAGAGTGGGGTCAGCCTCCAAAGCATATGGTTCTGGGAACTGGATCTCATGGCCATCTGACAGAATTGAGGCTCCTGAAAGTATGTCATTAAACCCTTTACTTTGTGATTTTGGTTGTCCTTTGTTGTTATCACTGTTATTTTTTTAGATTATTTTGATTGTTTTACTTTTATTGATTGCTGGCTTTCATTTTAACCACATTCTTAGGTGTGCAATTTCTATAACTACATTTTTATCTCAAAGGAAAAAGACACCAATTTAGTCCATTGACAACTTCAGAATTTGTCAAATGCCTTGGAGCCTTCATTTTGTTTTTCCATTTGCACAAATTTGATTATATTTGCACATTTCATCTGGTTCACTTATATTACAGTTATTCCAGGAGGATGCTATCATTATATATAGTGTGCCTAATCATGAAGATGCATTTATTATCACATGTTGTTGATAGAAATTTTACAGATATAGGAAGTGCATTTACTCACTCTTCCATAAAAGTATTTTTGAATTTTTTCCACATGTCAGGTCCTCTGTGTGCCCTGATGCAACTGACAGCCTAATGGAAGAAATATAAAATAAGTAATAAGTATTGGGATATACTTTAGAATACAATATCCTATTATATGCAACTATCACTAAATACAAACTCTGATCTGATAAATGTGCTACCCTATGTCTTTTGATTGGTTCAGTTAATCCATTTACATTTAAGGTTATTATTGATAGGTATATTCATTATCTATTTTTCCCTTTGTACCTGTGTTCCTGTCTGATGTTCTGTTTCTTCATCTTCTTAAAGCAGACCCTTTAGCATCTCTTGCAATGCTGGTTTGGTGGAGATGTATTCTTTTAGACTTCTTTTGTCTGGGAAACTCCTTAACTCACCTTCCATTTTGAATGAGAGACTTCCTGTGTAGAGTATTCTTGGTTGCAGGCCTTTGTTATTTCATTGCTTGAAATATTTTTTGTCATTTCCTTCTGGCTTGTTGTGTTTCTGTTGAGAAATCAGCTGATAATCTCATCGGAGTCCCCTTGTATGTTACTGTTTCTCTCTTGCTGCTTTTAGGGTTCTCTCCTTGTCTTTGAAATTTTCCCTTTTCATGATGATGCGTCTTGGATTGGGCCTATTTGGGTTCATCTTCATTGGGACTTCCTGAGCTTGTGTGACTTTTTCTTCCCTCAAGTTAGGGAAGTGTTCTGTCATTATTTTTTCAAACAGGTTTTCTATCCCTTGCTCCTCTTCTCCTTCTGGTATCCCTATGATAGGGATGTTATTATGTGTCAGGTCGTCCTGCAGCTCTCTTAAAATCTCTTCATTCTTTTTCAGTCTTTTTTCATTTTGTTGCACTGCATGGGAATCTTTTTCTATATTGACCTCCAACTCTCTGATCTGATCCTCTGCTTTCTCTAACCTGTGTTTGATTCCTTCTGCTGTGTTATTCAATTCAGAAATGGTATTCTTCATTTCCTCCTAGCTCTTATTGATGGTTTCTATGTCCTTTTTAATGCTTGTGTAGTTCTCAGTAAGTTCCTTGTGGTTTCCCTGGAGTTCTTATGCAGTTCCCTTGGAGTTCTTTATAGTTCCCCTGGAGTTGTTTGTAGTTTTGTTTTTTTTTTTAAACTGGCTGAGCTCTTTGAACTTCTCTATCATTATTATTTCAAATTCCATATCTGCTAGTCAAGTTCCGTGTCTGAAATAGAAGCTTTTTCCTATTTTATTTGCACTCTTCCTGGAGATTTCTTCTTTTCTTTTGCTGAGGGTTTATTTCTTTGTCTTCCCATTTTAGGTGACTCTTATTTGTTTCTGCTTCTTGGATTGGTCTGCTTTGACTTACTGTCTTAGTGGTGTGACCTTCTGTGGTGTACAGGTGCACTATTTTTACTTCCTGGCGCTGCGCTTGATGATGTCAGCTTGTGTCACAGTCTGGGCCTCGTTGGAGATTACCAAAGATCCACTGTCTTTGTCTTTTTCCTTTAGTTGTTAATCCAATCAGTCTGGGATTGGTGGCCAGTTTTAGGCACCTCTGAGTGGGGCAGATTAATTCAGTTGTTAGTCCAATCGATCTGTGATCTGAGGTCAGATTTAGGCACCGCTGGATGGGGTGGATTAATTATTATGGTTGGGGATGTGGCTTCCCCTCAGGCTCCCGCCCTTTGGAGAAGAGTGGTCTGCAGGCTGTATGGGGGATGGATTAGCACTGGACTCACAGGTTTCTCCCTCAACTCTCCCCCTAATGCCACTGACCCAAATTTTCCCCAAGCATCTCTAGTCCATTCTGCCCTTTCTCTGCTGGAACCCAGAGTAGGTGGGTGCCACTGTATTTTCATGCATGGTCCCTTTAAGAACTCAGTTTTCCTCTCAAGCCAGCTAAACCTGGAGGATTTTTGCTTTTCACAGCTGGGTGCTATTTTACTCTCAGCTTTGTTGCTGTAGGTTGAGAAGCCCAGCTGGGGGTTTAGATCCCACCCTTCTCAGGTGGAGCCCCAGCTGCTGAGATGTTTCTCCATCCCCTAAGCTGCTCCCTGTGGTAGCCCTGCCAGCTCTCTTATGGTTTTGCACTTCCTACTGGTTACGTTGTGATGAAGCAGCCTCTTCTGCTCAGTCCCTGGTAATAAAACTCCTCTCCAGCTGGTGTTTTGTTGGTTATTCTGGATGATTTCTCCCCAGTTAAGTTGTAATTCCACTTTGGTATTGGGAGAAAATGATATAGCTCCACTTACTCCTCCACCATCTAGGTTGTTTTCTCTTCATCTTCTTAAACCATCTCTTGCAATTCTGTTTTGATGAAGGTGTATTCTTTTAATCATTTTTTTTTTGTTGAGGAACTCCATATTTTGCCTTCCATTTTGAATGAGAGCCTTATTGGGTAGAGCAGTCTTTGTTGTAGGCCTTTATTTTTCTTTGCTAGAAATATTTCTTGCCATTTCCTTCTGTTGAGTAATCAGTTGATAGTCTTATTGGATATCTCTTGTGTTTTACTAGCTGTTGGGGTGCTCTTTATGTCATTTGTGTGGTCTGCCTGGTTATAATTGGATTTCGTTTTTGTATAGTTATTTTTTGGAGGTTCTTTTCCTTAGACTGGCTGACTGAGTCATTCTACCCACACATCTTGTTTGGCATTGTATAGATGCTTCCAAAAGAAAACCAAATAGCCCAGAAAACAAAACTACACCTGCAAAACTAATACCAATCCACAACCACACTATCAACAGAAAATTAACCAATATTAATAAATGTTTATAGGAATTAAGGATATTATAAGAAAGGAAAATGAATAATGAGATGCATAACTGAAAGAAAAATGATCTTGAGAGAGTATAAGTAGTAGAAATACTAAGAGTAGAGAATAGAGACCAGGTAAAAAGGGTAAGAAGAAATTAATATCATAAAATAAAAAAAGGATATGAAATGGAGTAACAGGATGGAAGAGTATAGTATTAGGTTTAAACAGAAGTTACATATAGATGGAGTGAAAATAAGAGGGAAAAGAGAAAAAAACAAAAACTTAGAGATGTCCAGCAAAAGGAGAAGTGATTTTGAGTGACGAGTGAAAACCAGGATAAGACAGGGAAAAGAACTTAAAATGAAACAAAAGGAAAGGCAGGAGGGAGACAAAATAGAGTAGGAATGAGAAATGGTAAAATTTGTTTTGAGATCTGTATAGTGAAGATCTGGAAATAAAATTGAACAAATGAAGCAACCACCACCATACCCACAACCAATAAACAAAGGCTGATAAAGGTAGAAAGAGCCCTGGCTAATGTGTCTCACTGGATTGAGTGCCAGCCTGTGAACCATAGGTTCATCAGTTTGATTCCCAGTCAGCACACATGACTAGGTTGTGGGTTATGTCCCTAGATGGGGGCATGCAAGAGGTAACCACATATTGATGTTCCTCTCCCTCTCTTTTTCCCTCCCTTCCCCTCTCTCTAAAATTAAATAAATAAAATATCTAATAAAAACTTGACTTTTAAAAAAGGTTGAGTGCATTTTTAGAACAGAAATTAGAATGTGAGACTACTAATGACAAGAAAGGCAGTTTTGAGAGGATAGAGGGGAGAAAATTGATGAGTACAGGGTAGAATCAAAATATAGCAAGAGAGTAAATAATATTTATAATAATAATAAGAAAGGAAAAAGGTAAAATAGATTAAGGAAAGAGATGAACAAAATACAAGATTATAAATAAACTATAGTATAAAAACTAGTGATCTAATGGGCACAAACTTGAAGAGCAAGAAATGAATGTTAAAAAGCTGTGAAGAACATAAAATAATGCAAATCTTTAAGACTCTGTTAAATAATCTTCTCAGTAGTGTCTAGTGTTTACCACCTTTTTCCTCTTTCTGGATCTACCTGTGATGATGTAAGATAATGTTCCACTCTGGCTGTAGGAAGCCACTTTGAGACCATCAATGATTCACAATCTTTGGCTGTCTCCTTCAATTGTTAATCTAGTAAATCCGTAATCAGTAGCCAGGTTTAAGAACCACAGGATGGGGCAGAGTAATTCCTGTGGTTGGAGCTATTGCTTCCCCTTAGGCCGATGCCACTTGGAGGGGGTTTCCTCTACTTGAGCAAGCTTGCTCCTGCAGTATGGGGGATGACTCAGCATAAGGATCCCATTGTCTGCTCCCTCAATTCTCTCTCCAAAATCACCATCCCCAAACTCTCCTCAAGCATCTCTAGTGCACTCTGACCCTCTTTGCTAGAGCTCAGGGTAAGAGGTTGAAAATGAAATTTTGTGTGATGGTCCTTTAAAAGGCTCTCTGCATCTTCAGGCGTCTCTCCCTAGTAGACAGAAACCCTGCCACTTTACACAGCTAGATGTTATCTGGGTGCCTTTCCAACTCCGGTGTTGTAGTAAGCAAAGCCCACCCAGCCTGAGGTTTAGACCCCACACTTCTCAGGAGACAACACTTGCCCACTGAAATATCCCTCCAGAAATTCAGCTGCTGGTCACGGGAACCCATTGGCCCTCTTACCTCTCCTTCACACTCCATTCCAGTCAAGCTGTGGTGAAGTGGCTTCCATTTGCTCATAGTTATAAGGCCTACCCCTCTAGCCACCACTCAGTAATTGGTCATTCGATATGACCTCTTTATAATTCACCTACAAATTCCAGACTGGTTCTTGGGGGAGGTCAGCACAGCTCTCATTGCTTCACTTTCTCAAATCCCCTTCTATTGAAAAGCTGCTATGAGGATGTTTAAATCAGTAAATTTCCTATTTTCCTCCTGCTTAGTAGACTACATTAGATAAGTAGTTATTATATTAGCCAGAGTCAAGATAATAGAGGAGGAAAAGTAAAACAGCAATATGAGACCTAAATTAAAGTGAAAATATGACTCTAGGTGGCATTGCTAATATATTTCTTTCTTGGAGATTCAACTGTTTTTATTTCCATTTTGGAAGTACAACTACATTTTAAAAGAAGACATATGTGATTCTTGGTGTAGATTTGAGGCAGAATAGTAAGAAGCTAGGAAAATTACTTGACAACTGGAATTGGGATACTGAGATAAATAGATTAACAAAATGACCAAGCCAATTTCCATCATGGGGTAGAAAGCCATGTGTGCCTATCAATGGCCAAAATTGGTGCAGAACCTCACCCCCAGGGTAGCCTTTCCTCCCTTGGAATATCTCTGGTCACGCTGTTTAGAAATCCCTGACCTTTCCTCCCTAGAGATAACATCTAGGCATAGTTGTAGTAATCTCCAGGCCCAGAAAAGCAGCAAAGCTAGGCAGGAGACCACAGGACCAGGACCAGCTATGACTAATGACTAATGATCACCTGATCACCTACCCTGGCACTGACCAGGGTAGTTCAATCAGTGGAGTATCAGGGTAATCAGTGGAGATCAGACCTTGAAAGGATGCCACACCTGGAAAAGTTGAGTACTCTATTGAGATCCTCCCCTAAACTTCCCACACTTAAAATCCCTTAGGATGAAAGACCCAATATGTTTTCCCTCTCAGGAACTTGCCCATACCTATCTCTTCTCCCTCTTCTTCTCCGACAAGCACACATTTTCTAAATCCTAAGGGATGCTGTGAGACTTGCAACCAGGATAGCAATAGACAGCAGTGGCTGCTTATCCCAGCCTAACCCCTAAACAAGGCCCCCTTGTCTCTGATTTTCCAGTGAGTTGACAGCAGTCCCACCTTGGACAAATTCTTTCATTTCTCAGTGAGCCAAAGCAGCCCAACCTATGCTCTCCTTTTCTTAGGCTCTTTCTAGTTTCTAGGCTCTTTCTAGTTTCACTGTCCCAACTTTTAATAAATGTACCCCCACAGTCACCTGGAGCCATGTTGTTAAATCTTTCCTGCAAGAACCCATACACTATTGGCCACCTGAGGCAGACCTGCTTAGGGCCAGTTCCCCTTTCCAGTAACAGCTTTATTTTGTCATTTTGGTCAAGAAACTAAAAAAAAGATAATAAGGGATGAGTTGGGAAATCAGAGAACTTTCCAACCCTCAGGACTTATGTGTTTCTGAATTGGACTTTCATCTGCTACTGTCTCCTGCAGAATTAAAGCATTTAGACATCTCTCTTCACACAGGAGAACTGGTGTGTAATTTTGCAACAGATATACAATAACTTATATACTTTTATTTATATATGTTAGGGCAAAGAGAAGATTAGATGCATTGCCTCAAAGACTGGTTAGAATGTAGATCCCTTATATGGAAAATAACCTGAACTTATTTTATGCAAAATATATTAATTGCATAAAAAAGGAATAGAGGATATTGAGACAGCTAATTGTAACTGTTTGTTTGTTTGTTTGTTTACATAGGAAAATAAAATAGATAAGATTCCCATTATCCCTGGCTGGTGGCTCAATGGATAAGGCACTGGCCTTTGAACCCAAAGGTCACTGGTTCAATTCCCAATTAGGATACATAACCGGGTCTCCAGCCAGGTCTGTAGTTGGAGGCAGGTGAAAGGCAACTATACATTGATGTTTCTCTCCCTTTCTCCTTCTCTCCCCACTTTTTTCTCTAAATATAATAAATAAAATCTTTTTTTTATCATGTTTAAAAAAAAAATGATTCCCATTGTCTAGATATTCAAGTTGGAGCTTTATACTCATTTAACCTAAACAAGACCACCTAAAAAATGTCAAAGATATATTGTTGAATTGATAGGGTTTTTTTTTTGTTTGTTTGTTTGTGTTTTGCAAAAAAAAAAAAAAAAGTAGAAATGTGAACTTTTATGTGAAGGGATTATTATTTTTTGCACATTGGAATGTAATATGGTGGCAGGAGATACTTTTTATATAATACAGTTTTAATATTTTGTTTTTTGTTTTAAATCACTTTTAAATTATATTTTTATTTATAACAACATTATCAGAAATAAAGGTAGATTAAAAATAAAATATAATAAGCCTAAAGAACAATGTGTCACCAAGATATTACTATAAAGGATTGACAGAGTTTGAATAAAAAAACAGATAACATCTGAATGATAGAGAAAAATTAGACTGTTTCCACTTCTAAAGTTAAACCAAATAGCATCACAGAAAAATGCTTCCATGCTTTCCTTTGCTGTTTTTAATATTGATCTTTTTTTTCCCAAACTATTGTCAAATTATTCCCTGAATTTGTCATAGTTTTAAAACAAAAAGAGAATGAAACAGACTGGCAAATCTCAGAGGGGAGGGAGTGGAAGGGACTGCAAAAGATTAACCAAGAACACATATGAATATATGCATAGCCTATGGAGAGAGACAACAATGTGATGATGGTGAAGATGGGAAGGCGGGAGCAGGGTAGAGTGGGGGGAAGTGTGAGGAAAATGTCAACAACAAAAAAGAGAGAATGGAAAGTTTTGATTAAGTAAAAGGGCTAGGCTTTTGTCTGATGACCTACCTGTTCTTTGAGGAGTGGTCAGGCCAGTTCAGGTCACATCTGAATACAAAAAACAGCATGTCTACATGTCTCTCAGCCAAGCATATGTTTTAGTTTGAAAGTCCATGATCTTTCCAAATGAATAGTGGACTATTGTTGGTGAAAAGTAGCAACCTATGGTACCAACTACTTCAATGTGACAACTGACCAAAGAAAGTCACATTTTTGAGATTTATAATAAGATCTCTTAATCATCTGACACCTTAAAGACTAGACTGCAAGGTTTCACAGTTTTTTCATTTGCAAGAAAAGATAGTATAATATCCATTTTATGGATAAAAAAATTAAGGGAACAAAAGATTGATTGACTTGCCTACATTTTTTCATTAAATTTGTTAATGGTACTCAGGGTGAACTATTAAGTCTTTTGAAAATAATGTTTTGTTGTGTGTTTCTCTTGAGCAGTGCTTTTGTAAATAATTTAAGATTTTTAGTGAAAAGTACCTATCATATATTATACATGAACCAGTGAAAATATACGCTCACCAAAACAAAAGCAAAGTAACTGTTAGTCGCCTAACCCTCTAGTTGGTTAAGATTGAAAACACTGCTTTAAGTTTTAGGTAACCACATCCCTTATTGTGGTAACTATTCTATTATGAAGTTTTAGAAAAATAAAGCAATAAGGATCACACTGTCAGTATGTTTTGCAGGAAAATTTTCTAGAAGAAAACTATACTTTCTCTGATTACTAATTCCCACTACTCTTTTGGACTAAAGTTCCAACCATTTCTTACTTGCTCACATTTCCTTCCTGAAACGATAATGATATTATTGCAACAGTATTTTTAAAAATATTATTTATTTATTTATTTTTATAGATGGGGGAAGGGAGGGAGAAAGAAAGGGAGAGAAACATTGATTTGTGAGAGAAACAATTGATAGATTGTCTCTTGAAGGTGCCCCAAACAGGGACTGGGATCACAACATAGTCATGTGCCCTGACTGGAAATCAAATTGGCAATCTTTTATTTCATAGGATGATGCCCAAACAACTGAGGTGCACTGGCCAGGCCACAGCAATAATTTTGTTTTTTAACATCTTTACTTGAAAATAATGAAACATTATCAATCTTGCTTAAGCCTTCTAAATTTTATTTATTGATGTTAAAAGTTTTGTTTAGAGTTGAAATATTTATATCTGTTGATTTTTTAGGTACTTGAAATCATAATAACTGAGAGCAACTAAAAGTGGGGTCCTCATGAATCTATATATACATAAACATATTTCTAAAAAGCTGACTTTGCTAAAAGAATATAGTTGTTCTTTTAGTAATAATTCTTATTGAATTATTCAATATAGTTTTACAAATATTCTTTATAATAACTGTAACACAGTTATTTTACAATTTAGAAAAGTACATTTTTCTGATAAATATTCAGTACAATGAGGCATCTGTTTTGCAGGGATTATTTTTAAGGGAGGAGTTACAGATCTTTTTTTTAATCTGCTAACAGCTGTAACATGTGGCATGCAAGAAGGTGGACATGAGCCACATGCAGCTACTGAACATTTGAATTATAGTTTGTATGACTGAAAAATTAAATTCCAAATTGCATATAACTTATAGTTATATGTATAAATTAATACTTAACTAATTAGTGGAAAAATTACATTGTTTTGGAACAACTTGAGCATATGAATGTAGTATTCACAAAATCTAAATACAGATCAAGTATTTACAATGAAGATATAGCATTTAAATTTATTTATGCTATAAGTGTATAACTCCAGATTTCACAAAGTTAAAAAGTACAATGTAAAATCTATGATTAATTTTTATGTTGCTTTCATGTTGAAATTATTTTGATGTTGAACTAAAGGAAGTATATAATTAATATAAGTGTCACAGTTTCTTTATACATATTTTAGCGTACTTACAAGCAAACTTAAAATAACATATAAGACTCATGTAATGTATTTATTGGATGGTACTTCTATAGACCTTTCCTCCTTTCACAGTGAGCATATATGCCCAAACATCAAACTACTACATGTAAATTCAGAATTAATGATTACTTTAAAGCCTAAGTATAACCTCCTATCTATCAATCAAAAGGCTCATGCCTTATACGAGAAGTGGAAACTGGATCTCTGGGAAGTTTTGTGATTGAAGGTATGTGCATTTCTAAGTAAGAAAGCTGGAGTAAACTAGGTTTATTGCTTTCATTTTCTCTTAATTAGCATGTAAGCATATAAATCCTATCTTGCCTACATGTGCCCATTATCAATTTTTCAATAAAAACATAAATACATAAGACTTAATAAAACTTTAAAATGCTGAGGAAACTTTAAAAAATGGTTATCCATGTATGAAATATACCATTACAAAAGGCACATTAGTAAATTTAAAATATATAGAAGTATATTGAGAACATACTTTATTACCAAAGGATGCTATTTCTCTATAATCTTTGACTTATTCTCTATATTAAAATGCTAGTACTAATGGTGACTACCATATAATTAATACTGATTCTGTTAGACATTTTTCATAATGGCTTAAATATATTATTTCATTTAATACTCAAAACAATTATCACTAAGTAGTAAGTTAATCACTCAATAATAATTTTACCAGAGCTTCAAATTTTACAAAAACAATTCATGAAAAAAATCTCCTTTCACTTAAGAAGAGGTGATTGCTGAACTTTAACTCAGATCTGACTTTTAATGCTGCCTATGAGCACCAAGTGTTAGGTCGTTAAAAAATACATGACACTTTCAGGGTTTCTTTTATGTCATTCATCTAGTCTTAAGGCTAGTAAAAAAGAATAAAAGATTTCCTAGGGCAAGGATTATAAAAGAAAGAATAAACAAATGGAACTACATCAAATTAAAAAGCTTCTGCTCAGCTAAAGAAAACATCAGCAAAATGAAAAGGGAACCAATTATATGAGAAAATATATTTACCAATTATACATCAGACAAGGGTTTAATCGCTAAAATATAGTAAAAAGTAATACAACTCAAACTAGGAAGACAGAAACCCAATTAAGAAATGGGCAAAGTACTTGAACAGACACTTCTCCAAGGAGGACATACAGAGGGCCATAGGCATATGAGGCAATTCTCAATATCATTAGCCATCAGAAAGATGCAAATTAAAACCATAATAAGATACCACTTCACACCTACCAGAATGGCCATCATTAATAAATCAATAAACAACAAGTGCTGGCGAGGATATGTATGGTGAAAAGGGAACCCTAGTGCATTGTTGGTGGGAACACAGATTGGTGAAGCCACTATGGAAAACAGTATGGAATTTTCTCAAGAACCTAAAAAATTGAACTGCCTTTTAATCTAGTGATTCCACTGCTAGGATTATACCTGAAGAATTCTGAAAAACCAACTCAGAAGAACCTGTATACCCTTATGTTCATAGCAGCACTATTCATAATAGCCAAGTGTTGGAAACAGCCTAAGTGCCCATCAGTGGATAAATCTATCAAAAAACTGTGGTACATTTACACAATGGACTGCTACACAGCAGAGAGAGAGAGAGAAGAAACTCCTACCTTTTGTGGTAACATTGTTGGAACTGGAGAGTATTATGCTTAGTGAAATAAACTAAGTAGCAAAAGACAAATACCATATGATCTCATCTAATACAGGAAACCAATGACATGATAAAATACAGTGAAAAAATTAACCAAAGAACATTTGTGCACAACCCATTGACACAGACAACTATATAGGGATTGGTTGTGGGGGGAGGGGGAACAGAGCTGGATAAAGGTGGGGAAAGGGAGAAAAAGCACAAATTGTAAAAGTATAAACAATAAAAATAAAATAAAAATAGTTGTGATTAATAATAAAATTTACCAGGTTTATATAACCTGTATATATAATCTCATAAATATTTGTGAACCTTGTACCTAGGTTACTAATAATACACATTCTTTCCAAACATGGAGCATTTATAAAACCAAACCAAGCACAACAAATAAAACATTATCTATTAAAGTACAAAAGAAATCTCAATAAATCCTCTGGCCTGGATCCACTAACTTCAGTAAAGCAGAGAGAATAGAGACAAGCAAAACAAGGGACATTTAGGGCCTCACCCAGCCTCAGCATCCAAATAGAGCTGCTGCCTGAGCCAACCAAGAAAAAGCTGCTTTTACCCAGAGTGACCCCTCTCCTGAAATGGCCAGCAATTGACCAAAAGCCACATCATCGGAAAGAACCTGCCTGGGACAGACCAAGATGTGTGGTGTGGAGATGGGGCACACCCCAACATCTTCTCTAAAAACTGAATAATGTCCCCCTGGGGTGGCCCAGACTTCCCACCCAAATGATCACAGCACAGGTCCCCTCTAGAGGCAGGTGAAAAAGGTACTGGTAGTCCACTCAGGTCATTAAAGGAACCACCCCTGGACCCATAGAAACCCAGCAGTGCAGAACAATGGGGTCCAGCAAAATAAGGAGACAGCCACAAACTATTGATTACTTGTAGTCTTGAACAGGCTGCCTAGGGCAAGACTAGGACACAATCTGACATCACAAGAGCATATCCAGAAAAAGAAAAATGGTAAACACTGGATTCTACTGAGACAAATTCCACTGTTGTCTTTTTCATGGTTTGCATTATTTTCTCTCCTGCATAGTTTTTTAACATTCATTAGTTTTCCATCAAGTTTGTACCTATTATGTCAGTAGATTTTATTTCATTTCATTTATTTTTTAAAGATTTTATTTATTATTTTTTAGAGAGAGGCAGAGAGGGAGTGCAACATCAATGCATGGCTGCTTTTCACCTGTCTCCAGCTACAGACCTGGCTGAAGACCTGGCTTGCAACCTGGTTATGTGCCCTGCCTGGGAAGCGAACCAGCAACCTTTGGGTTCACAGACTGGTACCTTATCCACTGTGCCACCAGCCAGTGCTCTAGATTTTATATTATAGTTTATTTCAAATCTAATTTTTTATTTCTCCCTTCACTTACTCCATTTTTCCTTCTTCCTTCCTCTTTTTATTTTTGTTTAAAATACTATTTTCTCTCTTTGTATGACTTGTTTCTATTCTGTACTCTATTTCTCCACACTCCAAGCTCTCAAAACCATTTTTATCATTAGCCATCTCACATTATTTTTCCCTTATTTGAATACCCTTATTCTCTTTCCACCTTTATCATCCATTGCTTGTTGGTTCTGAATACAGTGGTGGTTGTTGCATTTCTTCAATTTTATTTGAAATCTTCATTATTTTGGGGTTTCAAATCTCAATTTTTACCATTGCTCTCTCCTACTCCATTTTGCCTCCCTCTTGCCTCCCTTTTTATTTTGTTTGTTTTTTTAATGTTAATTTTTCTCTGTGTTAGCTTGGTTTTCATTCATCACTCTTAATATTCTTTCTCCCCCTGTCATCTCAAAATCATTTCTCTTTTCTTTAGACATCCCTTAAGTTTTGCTTTCTTTTCCCCCTCCTATATTCCCATGCCACCTATAATAATCTTTGCTCATTTGTTGTTGACTTTGATTTAGTAGACCTTTTTCTCCAATTGGGTTCTTTTTTTCCCCTTTATTTTATTTTTAAAAATGAAACTGTGGTGTGGTGGGCAGGGACCCTACATGCAGTAGCCCTGCCAACAAGGGGACAGGATAAGGGTCCAATTTGCTTCCCCTCAGTGCAGTCGAGAAGATAGATCAGAAAGGTGTACAGCAAAAGAATTTCTCCACCAGCCTGGTGCGACTGCACAAAATGGAAAGCATGAGCCTCTGTATGCTGTGAGGACAGTGGACTGAAACAATGGTACAGCTGAGATTATTTAAGTCCAGGCAGAGCCCCCTTCTCTGGCAGAACCTATAGAAAGAAAAATTGCATCCAGTCCCCACAGCCTGAAGGGGTGGAAAAGATCTGCAAAACAGGCTGGGCTCAAGAACCCCACAAAGTGCATTCTAGCAAGAGAAAGAGAGGGGAGCTCCAAAAAGGCCCACTTTGAACTTCTGTCAGGGAGACAAACTATGCTGGTCCTTCGTTTCACTGAAGCCAGTGAAGCAGGGTGATCAGAAAACAGTGCAGCATGGGGGATTCAGGACTCCACTCACCCATGGCTGGGCTCACACACAGAGCTTCCATTAACACCAAGCAGGGGAGAGCCTTTTACACATATATTGGCCCCCCTCAAGTGAAATGAACAGTTATTTAATCAGAAATTATACATTACTGGAAATAAGCTGGGAAAAACCAAGATGGGTGGTGCAGGGGGAACACACCCACAATTTTCCCAGAAGATTGGAGAGTTAGGAGTCCCATCCTCTCCATAGCAACAGAAGCTCCCTCAAGACAGGTGAAGGTGATAAAGGTGTTGTTTCCAGAAGTTGGACAACCCAACCTGGGACCTTGAACTGATAAAAAGCTGGAGGGAGATCCAGAAAGAGAAGTCAGAAGAAATGGAAACAAGGAAACAAGTCACTCACAGTGACTAGCAAGTAGGGTGGAGGGGAATAAAGTGGGAAGAAGGGGAAGTTTTAGTTAGTGTACTAACTAAATTATGGATAAATTATCCATGGGCAGAGGTGATATGGTGGAGTTGTCTGTGGGAGTTGGGGGCAGGGGACAGTGAGAACAATGGGAGGAAGGTTGGGACAACTGTAAAAGAACAATAGTAAAATTTGAAAACTGGTCCAAATTGCTTTAGAATGTATACAAACCCCAGAGCTGCAGCTGGATGTGTGCCAATCACATACAGGATGTGGGTGAAGTGACTGGAAAAGGGAGGAGTGCTGGGAAAATCTCCAGAATTACTGTCCTCTTTCAAAGCCCCATACTACAAACAGACACAAATCAGTGAAGCAAATTGCCCCACCATTGTAATTACATATGGCTCTGCCCCAAATAATTTATAGCTGCCTTTGCTATATAGGCCATGCTACTAGATATGGAGTAAAAGCAGTTCTGCCCAATACACAGAAACAAACACATGGAGGTAACAAATGAGGAGGCAAAGAAATATGTCCCAAATGAAAAAATAGAATAAAACTCCAGAAAAATAACTAAATGAAATGAAGGTAGTCAACCTATCTGATGCAGAGTTCTAAACAATGATAATAAGGATCCCCAGAGAACTCATTGTATATATATATTTAAAAACCACACACAACTAAATAAAAAAATGAAGGTTATGCAAAGTGAAATTTAAAAAATCTACAGGAAACCAACAGTGAAGAGGAGGAAGTTGGAATTCAAATCAACAATTTGGAACATAAGTAAATAATAAGCATTCAACCAGAACAAAATGAAGAAGCAAGAATTAAAAAAAAAAAGTAGTATAGTATAAGAAGTCTCTGGAACATCTCCATCTGTACCAATATCCTAATCATATGAGTGCCAGAAGAAGAAGAGGAAGAGCAAGAAAATGGAAACATATTGGAAAAAATAAAAGAAAAATTCCCTAATTTGGTGAAGAAAATAGACATACAAGTCTAAGAAACACAGAGTCCCAAACAAGTTGTATCCAAAGAGGACCACACCAAGATAACTAAATGACTGAGTGTATAGAAATATGAAATAATGATGCCCAGAGCCAAACTTCTCCACACTAAGCACTCAATATAAGATATGCCAAGAGAGGAAAGTTATTTACTTTCCCTCCTCATCCTGAACCAATGCTATTTGAGGCTATTTCACCTTCATTAAAAATCTATTGTTGAGTGTAGCCACCTTTATTAATCACCTTAGGTTGATATCCTTGATAATTTACTACATCCTCTACAGTAGCATTTGCTGTATCACCTTGAAATTTTTGGTTGTGGCAGTCACTTTTTTCCTTAAACCTCATAAACCACCCTCTGCTAGCTTTAAATTTCTCTTCTGCAGCTTTCTCACCTCTCTCAGCCTTCACAAAATTAAAGAGAGTTAGGGGCTTGCTATGAATTAGGCTTTGGTTTAAGGGAATTATAGGAACTGGATAAACTTCTCCAGAACACTCAAATTTTCTCCATATCAGTAACAAGGTTGTATCACTGTCTTATCATTTTTGTGCCCACTGGAATGTCACTTTTAACTTCCTTCAAGAACTTTTGTCTTTACATTCACAGCTTGGCTAACTGGTGCAAGAGGTCTAGCTTTTGGCTTAGCTCAGCTTTTGCATGTCTTTCTTATAAGGCATAATAATTTCTAGATTTTGATTTAAACTGAGAGATGTGTGAATATTCTTTTCACTTAAGTACTTAGAGGCCAATGTAGGGTTATTAACTAGTCTACTTTCAATAATCTCATGTCTCAAGGAATAAAAAATCCTGAAGAGAGGGAGAGAGATGGGGAAAACGTTGGTCAATGGAGCAGTCAGAACATACACATGTATTGATTGTGTTTATGGTTTTATTTGGGTGAGGTTTGTGGTAGTAACATCAAAACTCACTGATCACAGATCACCATAACAAATATAATAATAGTGAAAATGTTTGAGAATTACTAAAATGTGTCACAGACACAAAGTGAGAAGATGCTTTTGGGAAAATGTCACTGATATACTTTCTTAATGCAGGGTAACCACACACATTCAATTTGTAAAAAAATGCAATATGCTAAGTGAAATGAATCAGACGGAAAAGGACAAGAACCATAGGACTTCACTCATACATGATATCTAAAGCTAAAATCAACAAATGAATAAGCAAAACTAATAAACAAAAACAAATTCATAGACACAGACAACAAAATGGTGGTTATCAGATGTGAAAAGAGAGGAGAGTAATAAGGATTATAAAAGGGGTCAAGTACTCAGTGGCAGAAAATCACAAGACTTTGGGTGGTGAGCACACAATATAGTATACAGATACTTCATTATAAAGTTGTACACCAGAAATTTATATAATGTTATTAACCAATGTTATACACCAATAAATTTAATTGAAAAAATAAACATGCATAAAATAATTTTTAAAAACCCTAAAAATCAGTGAAGTGTGATAAAATATGTCTGTATAACAATTTTGCAAGGTAAAAGATTGATATACAAACATAAATTGTTTCACTATATACCAGCACTAAATGACTGGAACTTGAAATTATAAAAACACCATGTAGTATATTAACCACCCCCCCAAGCTACTTTGTTACAAATATGCTAATATATGTACAAGATTTATATGAGTAAAATCTACAAAATTTTGATAAAAGTAATCAAAGAAGATCTAAGTAAAGGGAGAGAAAGTTTATATCCATAGATATGAAGACTCAATATGTTAACATGTCAGTTCATCCCAACTTGATCTACATTTTCACCATAATCCTAATAAAAGTTAACAATGTGCTTTATGGGATTCAAGAAGTTGAATCCAAAATTTATAACAAAAAGCAAAATACCCAGAATAGCTAACACATATTGAAGGACAAAGTTGGATAACTGATACTATAAATTTCAAATACTACTATAAAGTTATATTAATCAAGACACTCTAGTATTGAAAATAGGTAAATAGATCAATATAACTGAATAAAGAATACAGAAATACACAGTCAACCAATCTTTGACCAAAGCCATTCAAAAAGAAAAAGATGGTTTTAAAAAATAATAATGCAGAGATTCTTGGGCATTAATATTTATAAAAATGAATATAGACAGAAATTTCACAAATTTTAACTCAAAATGGATCATAGATCTGAATATAAAGTTTTGAACTATAAAACTTCTAGAAGAAAACATAGGGGAAAATCTAAGTGACCTTGCCCATGGTGATTTTTTGTATATAACGAAGAACATGATCAGGATAGGAAAAAAATGATTCCAACATTATTAAAACTAAAATCTGCTCTGATAAAGACCCTGCTCGCCCTGGCTGGTGGTTCAGTGGATAAGGCACCGGCCTGTGATCCCAAAGGTCACAGGTTCAATTCCCCAGCAAAGGAACATAATGAGGTTGCAAGCCAGGTCTCCAGCGAGGTCCGTAGCTGGAGGCAGGTGAAAAAGGCAACCATACATTGATGTCTCCCTCCCTCTCTGCCTCTCTCCCTTCCCCACATTCTAAAAATAATAACAAATTTTAAAAAAAGACTCTGCTAAGAGAATTAAAAGATAAGTCACTGACTGACCTGGGAGAGTATTTGTGAAATATTTATCTAATAAAGGACCTGTATGTCAAATGTATATACAAAGAACTCCTAAAATTTAACAATAAGAACAAAACAAAATAAATTTTAAAATGGGCAAGATGCCTAAACAGACATTTAAGAGGATACATAAATGCAAAATAATCATATGAAAGATTATCAAAATCATGTGCCATTAGGGAATTGCAAATCCAGACAATGAAATACTACTAAATACTTGTTATTATGAATAAAAATATTTAAGTTGACAACACCAAATATTGGTGAGGATGCAGAGTAATAGGAGCTCTCCTTTAGTACTGGTGGGAATACAAAATGGAATAATTGCTTTGCAAGGTAGTTTGTTAGTGTCTTGCTAAACTAAACACAGTCTTATTACATGATCCAGCAACCTTGTTTCCATGATTTTATTCAATTATCAGAACTTATATCTATACAAAAACCTGCATGTAAATATTATAGTAACTTTGTCCTTAATTGTTAAAAATTGGAAGTAATGAAGGCATGCTCAATAATGGATGAATATATAAGTAGTATATCCATATAGTGGAATATTCACTGCTAAAAGAAAATTGTGATGTTGCTATACATATATACTGAAATTGAACAATGCAATAAATAAATGGAGGATGATGAAAGCCAGATTTCTCTCTTTTGCAATGGGAGTTATAGATAAGCAATGATCCATGTGGTTATGGATAAGATGGAGGCAGCAGTAAAGACTGATGTTTAACTATAGAAATATTTGTGAATATGTGTAAATACATGAATTAGCTGTAACACATTCTATCAAAGGTAATACTATCAACATCACTTGTCACTCACTGTTGATGTTGACCTTCATCACCTGGCTGATGTATTTTTTGTCAGGTTCCTCTACTTTAAAGTTATTCTTTGTTCTCTCTTCTAAATTATATAATTTGAAAGGAAGTCACTAATTTAGCTCTTCCTGAGGAGTGTAAGGAAACATGACACCCAATCATAGTGTGGTTTTCTGGATAAGATCCTGGAAAGGAAAAATATGTTAAGTTAGAATTAAGGGAATCTGAATAAACTATGGACTTTAATTATAAAGCATCAATATTGGTTCCTTAATTTTTGTAAATGTGTCACACTAATATGAGATATTGATAAGAGAAAAATTCAGGATATGTAGGAACTGTAAACCATTTTCTTAAAATCTAAAAATACTCAAAATGAAAGTTCATTTATAAACAATGAAAGGCAGGCTTTGTGAAACATGAGCATGTAAATAAATAAAGAAAAGGAAAATGAGATGGGAAAGAGAAAAGAGAACATCAATGCATTATTGATTTTGGCTGGATAGAATAACTGAGAAGACTACAGTATATAACTCTTCTTCAAAATGGAAATTGAAACTTCAGAAGTTAATGGGAAATGTTGGGTATTTTTAAAAATAGTTGAATATAAAAGAAGAAATTAGATAACTCTAAAATGTAACACAATACAATGTAATATAATGGCTATAAAGCACTTAAAATATGTAGTAAAAATATAAATTGCAAGTTCCTTGGATCAGCCAATATATATCTCCTCTTCCTAGACATATGTTTAAATTATATTTATCAGTTAAAAACTTATTTCTTTCTACTAAAAGCACAGAATACAGCTGATATCTAGAGGTAGCTCAATAAGCTCTTGCTAAGTAGATGATAAGTATGCAAAACTAAATATAATAAACCAAATTTGCAAATTGGCACAGCTGGCATGATATTCCTTCAGCTGCATCAGTATTCAAACCTAACTTGAGTTTTATACAGCCATAAATTTAAGCTTCTTAAAATGAGTTGTGAAACTTTGTACTTTATTTGACATCATTAAACCAACTTCTTCTGAATCTCATTTTCCTAAATAGAAGATATGAAAAACAATAAGAACAAAATACTTAAATTTTGGCTGTTTTTGAATAAGAAAAGCAAAGATTGTTACATTTTAGTAATTGTATTTAAAACTTCTCTTCCAACTAAAAGTATTCAACTTGTAAACAGATGGCTGCAATCAAACTTAAATGACATGGGAGGACTTGCCTTAATTACTAAAATAATTTTTATGAGATTCTAATGACTTGGAAACAGAAA
Organism: Noctilio leporinus; assembly: GCA_004026585.1. NCBI lineage: Eukaryota > Metazoa > Chordata > Mammalia > Chiroptera > Noctilionidae > Noctilio > Noctilio leporinus. The sequence continues at coordinate 1,455 of PVIW01009631.1, read as the reverse complement.
ACAATAGGGAAATAAATAAGCAAATCAGTTAAAGGTCTTCAGAAAAAAATGCATTCCATAATTTATAGAAATCTACAAATAATACACTTACTTCATTTTTATTTTACATTCTTTTTTAATGTTTTAAGTATATTTTATTGATTATGCTGTTACAGTTGTCCCATTTTTCCCCCTTTGCCCCCTCCACCTGGCACAAGCCCTTTCCTCCAGGAATCACCCCCCTTAGTTCATGTCCATGGATTTTGCATATAAGTTCTTTGACTTCTCCCTTTCCTGTACTATTCTTAACATCCTCCTCTCCATTGTGTTTCTACCAATTCTGCCTCTTAATCCCTGTGCCACTTTCCCCATTCTTTCCCTAACCCCTTCCTGGTGATAACTCTCCAAATGATCTTCATACTTATGGCTCTCTTTTGCTTCTGGTTGTTTGCTTAGTATGATTTTGTTTTTGTTTTCTTAGATTCAGTTGTTGATAGTTGTGGGTTTGTTGTCATTTTAATATTTGTAGTTTTGATCTTCTTTTCCTTAAGAAAGTCCCTTTAACAAAAACTGAAAGCTTTCCCCCTAAGATCAGGAACGAGACAAGGCTGTCCACTTTCTCCACTTCTATTCAACATTGTCTTGGAAGTTCTAGCTATAGCCATCAGAGAAGAAAAAGGAATCAAAGGTATCCAAATTGGAAAGGAGGAAGTCAAACTGTCATTATTTGCAGATGATATGATAGTGTACACACAAAACCCGATGGGCTCCACCAAAAACTTACTCAACCTAATAAACAACTTTAGCAAAATAGCTGGGTATAAAATCAATATCCAGAAATCAAAAGCATTTTTGTATACCAATAATGAAACAACAGAAATAGAAGCGAAAAAACAAATCCCATTTACCAGAGCAACAAGAAAAATAAAGTATCTAGGAATAAACTTAACTAAGGAGGTCAAAGACTGGTACGCAGAAAACTACAAAACAGTGAAGAAAGAAATCAAGGAAGGCACAAATAAATGGAAGCATATATCATGTTCGTGGATGGGAAGAATTAACATCATTAAAATGTCCATACTACCCAAAGCAATCTACAGTTTCAATGCAATCCCAATTAAAATACCAATGACAGACTTCACAGAAATAGAATAAATACTTCAAAAATTTATATGGAGCCAAAAACACCCACGAATAGCCACCACAATCTTGAGAAAGAAGAACAAGGTAGGAGGAATCACAATCCCGGACTTCAAACAATACTACAAGGCTACTGTCATCAAAACCGCATGGTACTGGCATAAGAATAGACATATAGATCAATGGAACAGAATAGAGAGCCCAGAAATTAACCCAGGACTCTATGGTCAACTCATATTTGACAAAGGGGGAAGGAACATCCAATGGAGTAAAAACAGTCTCTTCAACAAATGGTGTTGGGAGAACTGGACAGCAACATGCAAAAAGATAAAACTA
>PVIW01009630.1:0-50529 GCA_004026585.1 Noctilio leporinus | reverse complement strand
GCAATCATCAGCAAATCAACAAACAACAAGTGTTGGCGAGGATGCGGGGCAAAGGGAACCCTCATACACTGTTGGTGGGAATGCAGGCTGGTGCAGCCACTGTGGAAAACAGTATGGGGTTTCCTTAAAAAACTAAAAATGGAACTGCCTTTTGATCCAGCAATTCCACTACTTGGACTATACCCAAAGAATCATGAAACACCAATTCATAAGAACCTATGCACACCTATGTTCATAGCGGCACTATTTACAATAGCCAAGTACTGTAAACAGCCTAAGTGCCCATCAATGGATGATTGGATCAAAAAACTTTGGTACATATACACAATGGAATTCTATGTAGCAGAAAGAAAGAAGGAACTTGTACCCTTTGCAACAACATGGATGGAACTGGAGAGTATTATGCTTAGTGAAATGAGCCAGTCAGTGAAGGACAAATATCATATGATCTCACCTCTTATGGGACAATAATGAACAAAAATAACAACAACCAACACAGAACCAAGTATATGAATACAAGGAATAGGCCTTCAGTGGTCAGGGGAACGGGGTAGGGGGGAGGGATAGGTAGAGGCAAAGATGGGGAGCAGCTTAGACAAGAACCTAGTATAAAGGAACCATGGACATGGACAACAGGTGGGATTGACTTTGGGGGAAATGGGTGGGTGGGTGGGGGGATAGAGGGGAGCAAAAACGGGATGGATGTAATACAACAACAATAAAATTTAAAAAAAAATGTGGTAGTGAACAGCTATAACTACCAAGAGAAATATTATGTTTCATAATAAAAATTATTAGCAAAAGTTTCAAAATGTCCATTATGTGTCAGATGTTTTATTTACAACATCATAGAAAATGGGCATTATTATTCTCCTTTTTATGAACATGAGAAATGAAGTCCAGGTTAACAACTTGCCCAATATCATGTATTTATTAATTGGTAGGATTGGAATTCCAACCAGTTTGACCTGTCCTTGCATTGCAATATGTTGTCTCCAAATTTCAAATGGAACACATTCATATAAATGTTGTACCATACATTCATCAATGGTACAACAGATTGGGCTTGTTTTGTTCATTTGTTCATTGGGCTCCTGTGTTATGTGAGAACATATGGTATTTGTTTTTTGCTGCCTGGCTTTAAAATAAGCCAACTTCTTTTCAGATCATCAAAGGTTGGGAAAACAAATGCAGAGTCCTTAAGGTGAAACACCTGGAAAAGGTAAGGTAGAGTTTTGATCAACATTACAAAGAAACTGAATAACTAGAGAAAACTCTCTAAATAAGCCAGATTGGGAAGAAAACGCAGTTGACTCTTAAACAATTGGGGTTAGGGATACTGTCACCCTGCCCCTCCCCACACACATGAAAATCCATGTATAAATTTTGACACCCCCTAAACTTAACTACATTTGTCCTTTATTATTTTGACTCCCTCAAAATGTAACTACACTTGTCCCTTGATATCTCCAGGGGATTAATTTTAGGATACCCCTCATATAAAATGAGTATGTTCAAGTCCTTTATATAAAATGACCCAAAACAATGCATATAGTTGGCCCTCAGCATCCACAGATTCCCAACAGAGAATCCAAAATATTGTTTTCCACCCATGGTTGATGTGAAACCCAGGAATATGGAGGACCAACTGTGTATTTATTGAAAAAGAATCCATATATAATTGGATCCACATGGTTCAAACCCATGTTGTTCAAGGGTCAACTGTTTTAAATTATACTTGATGGGGCTATCATTATTGACAATAACTACAACAGAAATACTAATGAATTGTTGTTTTGAATTAGAGACAATACGTTTTCCCATAGTAATGTTGCTAAACAGTGTTTGCATTCCCAAATGAGTCAACAGATTATTGCATGTGAAATGCTTTGAAGACTAAAAACTACAAAGCAAATGTAAATTATTTCATCCATATTTGTAATAAAACTTTTCAGAAAACAATATTACTGAACTACCTAAAGCAAAAGTATTTAAAATTTATCATAAATACTGGGACATAAGAAAAATGCATTTAGTATAATCAGGAGGATTACGTGGTTGATGGTACGTTTTTGAAGAGATTGTGAGAGTGAATTATAGACACACTCAAGGTCCTTAGATACTGAGAGGACTAATTTGTTATAATATTTAATTTCAGTTCAAAAGAAGAGAAATCACATAAAAGGAAGCTCAAATTCTTTGAAAAGGAAGATAAGGTTCCAAGAAAGTGTGTGTATATTTGTTGTGTGTATGTAAGATTATCTAAAGCAGAATTAATCAAATTATGAAAGGCAGAGGAAGGGGATAATAAACTAGGTCACAAAATGTGTCCCAAGAGAAAAAGTGGTACAGAAGCTACCCTTGAATTTTGTGTGCATGTGTGTGTGTATATGGGCCTGCGCAAACCACCAAATAGAGATATGTATAGCAGAATATCATTTGAAGGGAAATGTTAATTTTTAAAACAAGTACACTTCAAATCTATATAATTTTATTAACCAATGTCACCCCAGTAAATTCAGTAAAATTTTTTTTAGAAAACAAGTAATTTAATTTTAATGATGTCTTAAATGCAATTTTGATTGAGTTTGTATGTTCTGCATATCATTAATAAAGTGTAAAATAAGAACGCCATGATTCCTACCCACCCTTATTCTAAAAATTCACCCTGTTTTCTAGAATGACAAAAACTGCTGTCATCAGATAAACTCAGTGTACTATGGGTGAAAACTGCCAATATATTGGCTTCTTCATACTAAGCTGTTCAACTTAGTGCTAATAATCTTAAAAGTATTGAAAAGAATATTTATTGAAGGGGGCCAGTGAGAGGAAAAAAAACTTCTTATGGTAAAGAAACAAAAATATTAAGAAAGGTGAGTGTGTGTACATAAAAGGGAAAAATACAAATAGTGATACAAAGGATAAAGAGAAGAGAAGCATTGCATATTAAAATTGAAAAGGTCAGTTCTTCAGTGTTCAAGTTTCATTTTACATATCAAGGAGCTAGTGTTAATAAGAAAAGGGCCATGCTACAATCATATGGGTTAGATATATTCAAAAGGCCAAACCAATTTTTTAAATTCTCATAGTAGTCTGAAATTTCTATGATCAGGTATGCTTTGTTCCTATTGTTGATATAGTCACATTATTATTGCTTTCTTTAGGATTTAGCAACACTAGAGGAGTATTTTGTTTTTTTTTAAAATAACATTTTTCTGATTATAAGTATAAAAGATATTCATTATAGAAAGTTCAGAAAATACAGAAAAATTATCACTCATAATTGCACCAACCAGAAATAACCAAGAATAACATTTTGGTATAGTATTTTCTTTTTGTTAAAAAAATTTTTTTTTTAAGATTTTTTTTTTAATTTATTTTTTTTTTAAGATTTTATTTCATTATTTTTAGAAACAGGGGAAGGGAGAGAGGCAGAAAGGGGGAGAGACATCAATGTATGATAGCTTTTCACCTGCCTCCAGCCACAGACCTGGCTGGAGACCTGGTTTGCAACCTTGTTATGTGCCCTGGCTGGGGAATCGAACCTGTGACCTTTGGGTTTGCAGGCCAGTGCCTTATCCACTGTGCTACCAGCCAGGGCTTAGTATTTTCTTTTTAAAAACTAAGGCTTTTAGTTTAAGGAAGTATTTAGCTAAGCTACTTTGACATTTTGTCTAAAATGAGAATGATTAATATCTTGAGACACACACACACAAACTAGTGACTTCGAGAACCATTGTCTTTGAAAAAAGGTCAAATAAATAAGGTTAGATATAGGGTTTTGAATATCACTGACTTATATCTAACTTGAGCATTCAAGCATTAAAACCAAGTAAATCATGACTAGGTTGTGAACCTAACAGCCTCCATCAAGTCAGGCATGAATTATCAAACTATCTTTTTTGAAAGAAATCAATATTTACAAGTCTATGGATAAATTCAAGCAGTAACTACTATATACCATCATATATAGAAAGATATACATAGTACCAGTAAAGAAAAAGAACAGGAAATGGAATAAACAACAAAGAACCCTGTGCTCGGCTTTGCTCAAAGGGCTCCAAAGTGGGTGTTAACATCAAAATGTGGCAACTGTGAACTGGCTTAGTAACCACATGAAAAGTACATGTACTCTATGGTTGGAAATAATTCCCTACAACGTGTAACTGAGGATCACTATAGTTAACTAGCTACAGTGCAATGAAGGAGACCTGTTTCTGTGGGTGACTAGGCTTCTACCATATGATGTAAGACATCATTCCCTCAAGAGACAAAGTTGACAATTGTGCTGCTTCAAAAATTCTTCTCTTGGGAGTGTGAGGTAGTCTTGTGGGATTCTGGTACTGTTCTGTTTCTTGATCTAGAAGCTGGTTTCACAGGTGTGTTCACTTTGTTAAAGTTCACTGAGCTATACATTACTGACTTCTGTACTTTCCTGGTATGTATTTACATGTACAAAAATGTATGTATCTCTAGGCAATACCTGTGGTACCCTATCAAGTAAACTTTGAGAAAAACACCAACAATAGTTTACAGTTCAGTGGCTGTCATGAAAAAGGAAAGCCATTTTAATCAATGTAGTGCAACTTAACGAAGCAACAGAAAAACTGGGTGCAAATCTCATTTGTGACAAAGATATCACCTGTAGGATCTTATGGGCGAAAATTAACTAAAGTATAAATAGTGATCAAACCTTTCAAAAGTCCAAGGCCACAATAGGAGCCTTGGGTTAGACCAGATCAAATTTAAAGTTAGTAAATACAATTTTGTGTAAAGGTCTGTGTTGCATATTTTTATTTTAAATGTACCAATTCAACCCACTACCTGTCAACATTTTTGCACTTCCTTTTTCTTACTTGATGGAAGAAAAGAGACACTCAATCTATCCCCAAAGACCAACACCTTAAATTTATAAGAGAACCCTCCTTCTATTTTAATTATAAGAGGAAATGCTTACAATAATAAGCGGAATACAAAACTGTATATATATTATATAATTCTTTAAATTATATATATGCAGAACAAAAGAAGAAAATGAACCCTGGCTGGTGGCTCCATGGATAGGTGCTGGCGTATGAACCCAAAGGTCGCTGGTTTGATTCCCAGTCAGGGCATATAACCAGGTTTTAAGTCAGGTCTCCAGCCAGGTCCATAGCTACAGGCAGGTGAAAGGCAACCATACGTTGATGTTTCTCTCCCTTTCTTCCTCCCTCCCTGCCCCTGCTAAAATATAAAATAAAATAAAAATAAATAAATAAAAGAAAAAGTAAAATACTCCCAAATGCTAAAGTGATTATATCTATGCATTTTTATGTTTTGTGTTTAACTATATTTTTAATATTACACAAATAATCATGAAAAAATGTAGCATACACAACTATACTAACACATGGAAAAAGAGACAGGAAGGAATATTAATGGTACTACCTTTGGGGAATTGTGTATTATTTCTATTTATTTATTTTAAAGATTTTATTTATTATTTTTAGAGAGAGGGGAAGGGAGAGAAGCAGAGAGGGAGAGAGACATCAATGTATGGCTGACTTTCACCGGCCTCCAGCTAAGGACCTGGCTGGAGACCTGGCTTGCAACCTGGTTATGTGTGCCCTGGCTGGGAATCAAACCAGTGACCTTTGGGTTTGCAAGCTGGTGCCTTATCCACTATGCTACCAGCCAGGGCCTTATTTTTATTTAAAAATTTATTTTGTATTTTCCAAGTTTATTGCAAAAAGCATAATTAATTTTATAATAGAAAATAACTTAGAAGACATCTTTGGTACTTTCCTCTATTTCCTCTATAGGCCTGGGAACAGAGATTAAATAAATACAGCATTCTGTGTAAGATAACAGATACACATAGTCCAGGGACTGGGGGAAACTTTTTCATGTGCTTAGAAAAACAATTTGCTGACCAAGCTATGTCTCTTTCTTTTCTTTTCTTTTTTCATTTTTTAAAAAAAGTTTTTATGTTATGGAATGCCACATTCACCAACATGTTCAATGGAAGCATTTTAATTGGAGATATAACTTGAATGATGTGTAAATTAAGTTTTTAAAATATCCAAAAATAGAACAGGAAAAGTTCAATGTAAAAACTCAATGACATATTTCACAGATATAGAATATTTCAAAAATTTATATGGAACCATAACAACCCCAAATAGCCTCAACAATTTTGAGAAAGAAGAACAAAGTAGGGAAGATCACAATACCTGATATCAAACTATCGTATAAGGCCACTGTAATTGAAACAGTCTGGTACTGTCATAAAGACACATAGATCAATGGAACAGAATAGAGAGCCCAGAAATAAACCCAAGTCTCTACAGTCAATCAATATTTAACAAAGGGGGCAGGAACATAAAATGGAGTAAAAATAGTCTCTTCAGCAAATGGTTCTAGGAGATCTGGACAGGTACATGCACAATAATGAAACTAGACCACCAACTTACACCATATATCAGAATAAACTCAAGATGGCTAAAAGATTTACATATAAGTTGTAACACCATAAAAGTCCTAGAGGAAAACATAGGCAGTAAAATTTCAGATGTTCCATGCAGCACTATTTTGTGGGATATCCTAAAGCAAGGGGATACAAAGGAAAGGATAAACAAATGGAACTACATCAAATGAAAAGGTTCTGCATGGCTATACATCAGCAAAATGAAAATGGAACCAACCATATGGGAAAACATATTTGCCAATGATACCTTGGACAAGGGTTTGATGTCCAAAATACAGTATATACAGTATATAAAGAACTCATACCACTCAACACGAGGAAGACAAATAATCCAATTAAAAATAGGCAATGGACCTGAACAGACATTTCTCCAAGGAGGACAGAGAGAGGACTCATAGGCATATGAAAGGATGCTCAACATTGCTAGCCATAGGAGAGATGCAAACTAAAACTACACCTGTCAGAATGGCCATCATTAATAAATCAACAAACAACAAGTATTGGCAAAGATGCACTGTTGGATGGAACTGGAGAGTATTATGCTAAGTGAAAAAGCCAGGTGATAAAAGACAAATATCATATGATCTCACCTATAAGTGGAACCTAATGAACAAAACAAACAAATGAGCAAAATAGGACCAGTGACATGGAAATAGAAAACTATTAGCAACTAGGGGGAGGGGAGAGGGGGATGATGGGGAAAAGAAGAGGCAGGGTCTAGTGAAGGGACAAATAAAAAGGATCCATGGACATGAACAACAGGGTGAGGAATGACCATTGAGGGGTGGGGGGTGCAGGGTAAGGGAGAGCAATGGGGAAAAATTGGGACAATGGTAATTTAACAACAATTTAAAAATGAAAAAATAAAATTTATTTAAAATACTTTATTTAAATTAAAAAAATTAAAATAAAAACTCATTGTCACTATTTCTTCCTTATCTAGGTCATTTTGCCATTAGAAACGCATAAACTGACCCATGATGGTGATTACTATAAAAAGTAGGAAGCTGTGACCTTGAAGTATTTGTACACTCTTATTTCTCCTACTTTACCTTAATTATTTTGAATTTTCATGCAAGAAGCACAGTACCCAACATACAATAGACCCTTGATAAATCCTCAATGAATTGAATTTCAATCCCCTTCTATTAATATACTTTTCTAGCAAATCTATCTATCTATCTATCTATCTATCTATCTATTTTAAAATTTTTTATTCATTATTTTCAGAGGGAAGGGCAGGGAGTGAGGGAAGAGAAACATCAATGTATGGTTGCCTTTCACCTGCCTCCAGCTACAGACCTGGCTGGAGACCTGGCTTGCAATCTGGTTATAAGCCCTGACTGGGAATCGAACCAGTGACATTTGGGTTCTCAGGCCAGTGCCAATCCACTGAGCTACCAACCTGGGCTTTTTCTAGCAAATCTTATGACCCTCTGGCATTCTTGGGTATTTAAGGCAAATCCACAAGCATTTTCAGAGCACATAAAGAACTAGATTCCCATGAGGAATATGAAAATTAATAAAACATTAAAATGGTATGTTCTAGTAGGAAGATAAAATATATAAACAAATAAATAAATACCATCAAAATGCAGAAAGTACTGTAAGAGATGGAGTGTTAAGGTGGTAAAGAAAATGGATTATTATTTGTGTGTGTGTGTGTGTGTGTGTGTGTGTGTGTGCATGCACGTGTGCGCATGCTGTGGAGGGTGGGGGGAAAGGAGAAATTGAGAAATATTGCAAAGGTAAGGAAGAATTTGTGTTGAGTTTTGAAGAATGGGTACGTTTTGACCAGCAGAGCTGGGAAGAAAATGGTATGTAGGCAAAAGCAGAAGTACAGGCAAAGGAATGATAATAGGAAAGGAGAGGGAACATTTAGAGACCAACATGAGAAAAGAGGTATATACAGTTAGTTTTAAAAGTAGGTTGGGGCTAGATTAAGAAACTTTTGGGAAATGTAGTCTAAAATTTATAAGTAGTGAGCTTTTGAACAATGGCATATATGTGATGAGAGCTGTGTTCCAGTGGCACTGTGGAAGAACTTGAGGAAAGTAACCACTGGAGGCAGGGAGACCAATTAGGAGGCTAAGCATTTGTTCCTGTGAGAATACATAAGAGCTGAAACCAGGGTAATAAGTGGTGCAAGGGAGAAGGGAACATATGTTAGAAGATTTAAAGTGATATAATCAACTCTATGTGGCAGTTATTTATTGGAGGGGGAATGCTGAGGGTTTAGGTTTGAATGCAAGGAAGAAGAGGCATTAGAGGAATGAAGAAATAAAATAATACAAATGAAACAGAAGAGAGGATAGAAAAGCAAGAGGCTGGGAGAGTGTTTCAAAAGGGTAGACAACAGAGTCAAATATAGTACTGCAGAGATATCAAAAGGGATGTATCTGGAAACAGATTTAGGAATGGTACTTAACTTTGGTAAATCTTCACACCCAATCTTTTCTCATCCTGTTTTGAACCTCTCCCACAACAAAAAACAAAACAAACAAAAAACAAACAAACAAACAAACAAACAAACAAAAAGGTTCTTTTCAAAGTCAACATCCTGAAAAAGAAATAGAATAAAAACTAAATATCAAGTGGTTGAGAAGGAACTGGGTGGTGATAAATCAGAGTAAAATACTATTCCCAAACCCTTTGTGAATAGAAGAAAGATTGGTAGATTGAAAGTTATTTGAGAAAAGAATGACAAACACAGGTGTGTCAAAAGATTAAGGAACTTAACCTATTCACCCTATTCCTACAGTTACATTTAGGATTCCAAGTAATATGGACTTTGAAGTACTTTAGACTATTCATTTTCTTTTTTAAAAATATACTTTATTGATTATGCTAGTATAGCTGCCCCAACTTTTTTCCCCTTTGCCCCCTCCACCTGGTATACCCCTTCCCTCAAGCAATCCTCCACTTACTGCATGTCCATGAGTTGTGGATATAAGTTCTTTGGCTACTCCATTTACTATACTATTCTTGACATCCCCCATCTATTTTGTACCTACCAATTATGCTTCTTAATCCCTGAACTCCCCCCCCCCCCATTCTGCTCCCTTCCACTCCCAGCTGATAGCCCTCCAAATGATCTCCACATCTATGATGTTATTCCTGGTCTGGTTCTTTGCTTAGTTTTTATTTTTTATTTTTTTTAAGATTGGAGTTATTGTTCATTGTGAATTTGTTGCCCCCCCTTTTTAAAAGATTTTATTTATTATTTTTCAGAGAGAGGGGAAGGGAGAGAGGCAGAGAGGGAGAGAGACATCAATGTATAGTTGCCTTTCACCTGCCTCCAACTACAGACCTGGCTGGAGACCTGGCTTGCAACCTGGTTATGTTGCCCTGGCTGGGAATCAAGCCAGCAACCTTTGGGTTCACATGCCGGCACCTTATCCACTGTGCCACCAGCCAGGGCCCTTGTTGCCCTTTTAATGTTCATGGTTTTAATCTCCTTTTTCTTAAGTAATTCCCTTTAACATTTACTTTAATAATGGCTTGGTGATGATAAACTCTAGCTTTACCTTGCGTGGGAAGCACTTTATCAGTCCTTCCATTCTAAATGATAACTTTGTTAGATAGACTAATCTAGGTTGTAGATTCCTGATTTTTTATCATTGAATACTTCTTGCCAGTCCTTTCTTGCCTGTAAAGTTTCTTTTGAGAAATTAGCTGACAATCTTATGGGAATTCCTTTGTAGGTAACTCTGCTATTCTCGTGCTGCTTTTAAGGTTTTTTCTTTATCTTTAACCTTTGGCATTTTAATTATAATGTGTCTTAGTATGTTCCTCTTTGGGTCCATCTTGTTTGGGACTCTGCGCTTCCTGGACTTGTATATCTATTTCCTTTGCCAAATTAAGGAAGTTTTCTTTCATTATTTTTTCAAATAAGTTTTCATTTTCTTGCTCTTCCTATTATCCTTCTAACACCCCTATGATTTGGATGTTGGTATGTTTAAAGATGTCCCAGAAATTTCTAAGCTTATCCTCATTTTTTAAATTATTTTTTCTTCCTCCTGTTCTGATTGAACACCTTTTCCTCTCTTGTGTTTTAAATCATTGATTTGGTTCTTGGCTTCATCCTCTCCACTGTTGGTTCCCTACAGATTTTTCTTTGTTTTACTTAACATAACCTTCATTTGTTCCCCTTATGTTTTTGCCATACTCAATGAGATCTTTGTGTATCTGATCACCAGTGTTTTGAACTCTGCATCAGTTAGGTTGATTATCCCCATTTCATTTAGTTCTTCCTCTGGAGTTTTGTTCTCTTCTGTCATTTGGGCCATAATTCTTTGTCTCAATTCAGCAGCCTCCCTGTGTTTGTTTCTGTGCATTAGGTAGAGCTGCTTTGACTTCCTGTTTTAGAAAAGGCATCTGTAAATTGTGTGGGGTGGACCCTTAGGTAATTACCAGGGTAGGACAACCTGCTTCACTGCTTTGTGTCTTTGTGAAGGGACAATGCCATTGTCTAGCTTCTGGAGGTTTGCTCAGCACTCACCCTGTTTCTATTCACTTTACCCATTTCTGTATCTAACTGGCAACCTTACAGCTGTTGCTTTGGTTGGTGAATCCCAGGGTGGGTAGGTTGGCATGTGTTCTAAGTCTGTGCAGACCTTTTAAACAGACTTTCCCAAAAATCTGGCAATTTCTTTCACCACTCCAAACCCTACTGGTTTTTACAGCCAGAAGATATGGGGAATCTATCTTCCAGGGGCTGGAACCCTGGGCTAGAACCCTGGGCTGTGCAGTCTGGCTGGTGCTGGGTTGCATGCTCCCAAGGTATCCCTACCTATTTTTATCCACCACAGGTGAGTGTGAGACCGCCTGTTCCACTGCTACCTGTCTGCACCACACTACAACTCTGCCCCTCCTACCCTTCTTAACCATCTGGATGAATGTGGCTTCTTTAATTTCTTGGTTGCCAGACTTCCATACAGCTTTATATTCTGAGAGTTCTGGTTGTTATTTTTTTTGAGATATAGTTGTAATTCTCTCTGGGGTTGCATGAGGAGGTGAAGCATATCCACCTATACCTCTATCTTGCCCAGAAGTCCCCTAGGATATTTATTTTCAAATTGTGTACTACAAACATAAGATTCAATTTTCATTTTCTAAATACATTTTAACTATCTTAACTGTGATTTAAAAAATTATGGTAGTTTCCTCTATGCCAGGAACTGTCTTAAACACTTTGTCTGTATTATCTATTTAATCCCAGCAACCTTACAAGGCAAGTTTATTATTTTAATTTTTAAAATTATTTTTAGAGAGGGGGAAAGGGAGAGAGACAGAGGGGGATAGAAACATCAATGTATGATTGCCTTTCACCTGCCTCCAGCTATGGACCTGGCTGGAGACCTACCTGGCTTGCAACCTGGTTATGTGCCCTGGCTGGGAAATCGAACTAGTGACCTTTGTGTTCACAGGTCGGCACCTATCCACTGAGCCACCAGCCAGGGCAGCAGTTTATTATTAAGCCCATCTTATATACGAGAAAATTGGGACTTAGGGAAGTAAAATAACTGGCCTAAGATTTTCAGAATAGTAAGTGACAGGATCCAACCTTTTAATATGCTCTATTGTCTTGCAACAATGTATAGAAACAATGGTTTTCCACCCAATCATTAACTTAAACTACTTCATTCACTTTCTTAAAGTCCTCACCAATAATGCCTCTCCTGCCAATCCCTTGAATATGTTTCAAGTTACTGTAAATGCGTTATGGATTATGGAGGTTGTAGCTCAGCACAAGTCTTTTGATACATTCATGTGTGTACATGTTGACTCAAGGAAAATTATACAAGTATCTACATCATTTGAATCCATGGGCTGTGTTCAATTAGATAGCATTCAGGGCTCAGACCCATCTGTGTGGTGAAAACAAAACAGCTGTACAATAATAAACACATGTGTACCTTGTCTCATTGTGACAATCCTACATTTTAGTATATGTGCTGCCAAAGAAAGCATGTGACAGTCCTACATTTTAGATGGCTTTAGTGTTTAATCTGTTCTGGCTGCTTCTTATCTGATTTTCATAGTTAAAGACATATGAATAGTAATTAAACTCTGAAACCAAAATGCTCTCTGTATTTCCTCCAGGTTTCTGAAACAATTTGACTGAAAAACATTCAGTGATTGTGAAGCAAGCTGTTAATAATCATATTTCATTTACAATTACCTGTGTGAAACAGTATTTTCTAGGTACATTGCACCTAAAATAATACTATACAGAAATAAACTGTGTGGGTTGACGCAAGGTTACAACTAACTACCTTTTGTAAAATGTCAATATACATAAAAACATCCTTATTTTTCCTAATCAATTGCTCTTATATCATGGAATTTTTCCCTGACCTGGTAAACAAATTTTAAAGCAACTGTTCTAAAACAGTTCTAAACTGGGACTAAATCAGTTAGCTCTGTTGACTTGGAACAAATGGGTCTTCATGGTCATAGGACTGTAATAGGTAAAAGTATGGATGCTTAGCACAAACTCAAGGGCCAAACAATTCAAGCACAGTCCCCTGAAAGAATGGGCAAGGAGAGATTTTCTGAACAAAGAAGGCATCACTGGCTTTTCCACATTTAGTGGCCCTTGTGAAATTCATAGCAATACACATTGAGATAATCAACACTTAAACCTCAGTTCCACCTTTCTGTTACTAAGGTCAAAAATAGGCCATTCCTGATCAGAGATTACAATGAACCCTAGGATTTATCTCAGGAATGAGTGAAACAAACAATACAACACTTTGCAAAAAAAAAAAAAAAAATGTTCAACAACACATGTGAATGAAATACAAAGTGATTTTCCCCACTGAAAAGTAGTTTCTCCTAGAGTTCAAGGGAGAAATGTGATTCCATATCTCAGTAACTAGCTAGCTTTTTAAGCTAGTCTAATGGCAAACTTTGCTATAGTCATCATCTCAGATAATAATAAATGTTTATCAACATAACTTTCTGAATGTAGTTTAATTAAGTAACCAATATTTAGGGTTTTATTTATATAAAGTATCCTGAAGCAAGACAGCCATGATTAGATTCCCAGTGTATTCATGCCTTCAAAATGAGAGTTGCATAATCATATATGTTAAATTTTCACATCTTGTTAGCATCAACCTATTATCATAACTAACTTAATTTTTCTTTGAGCTTATAAATGTTTAATACTTTGCATCTTTAAGGACAGCTTAGTAAGCATAGCTAACTTTGAGTGTTTATTATCGGCTAAGTAGTTTCTACATGTTATCCTTAATAATCACAGCAATATAAATATTATCTCCACCTTATGGATGGGGAAATTGAGACTCAGTAAGGTTAAATAATCTGACCTAGGGCACAAAGTTGTTGTATGGTAAATACAGAATTTGATTCCCATTCTTGACTACAACACCTCTGCTTTTCCTACCATACCATACTATCTTTCAATAAAGTATAAGTAAGATGTATGCAGAGTGCCTGGTGCATAGTGGGAACACAACAAAAATTCATTTTATTTTCCCCTAAAATTATCAGATAAATATTAAACTTATATCCTTAACAGAAATAGGATGAAAATAGTCTAACTAGAAACTCTCTAATTAAAGAATCTTCTTTAATTCCAAATCATGTATGCAAGTGAATCATATTTGGAGACAAAGTCAAATCCTTACATTTAGGTAGCCAATTCAAATGTAAGGACTTAAAATTGTACCAAGTCCTTATTCTTTATTTTTATTAGCCTTTAAAAAGGAAGCAAGCAAATAAAAAAACCCTCATAAACACAGACAACAAACTATATGGTGATTACCAGAGGGAAAGAAGAGTCGGGGGGAGGTTAGAGAGGTATGGGGGAGTAAATGGGGATGGGAGGTGACTTGACTTGGAGTGGAGAACACACAACACAATATATAGATGATGTATTATAGAATTATGCACCTGAAACCCATATAATTAACCAATGTGACCCCAATAAAGTCAATACTTTTTAAAAAAAGAAACACAGAAAAGTAATTTCATTCTAATCAATGAATTAACAACCAAGAGAGATATAGTTGCTCCTTTAATCAATATGAGATCTAAGAATCACAGCATTTTAGAGCTGGAAGGGACATTAGAGTTCATCAAGTTCACTTTTGTCTCTCCTCTGCCAACTTCTACCTTTACGCTATCATTTGAGTAGTAACTAATATAAGTTTACAAAGCTGGTTGAGACAAAGAAGAGACTAAAATCTCCTGAGTTCCATTTCAGTCTTCTTTCAATTATGCTACCCAGGCACTCAATGCTAGTGTTCTCTAGTGTTAGACACACTGCTTTCAAATTGGGGGGGGGGGGCTCTAAGTACTTAAATAAGTAGATTCATCTCTCCAGTGACTCCTAAAAGACTCATCCTCTTAGCTAAACTTTACTGAGAAGGATGATGTGTTATATTCTTTATAGGCATTATTTCATTTCATTCTCCAGGCAAACCTATGGGAGTAGCTCCCAGCTCTTCCCCATTTGATTGATGATGGAACCCAGACTCAAAGACTTCAGATAAGTTGCCCAAGGTCACAGGACAAGTAAGTAATGAAGCCATAATTCCAAGTCCTGACTTGAGGCCCAGCTCCCAACAACTATTATGTCTCTTTCTTTTTGTTCAAAATTATTGTCTCTATTTTGGGGGCATAGAATCACTATACATACAGTCTATATACCTAATCACAATTAGAGGAAAGGTTTCCGGAAGGACAACTGCTTAGGGAAAAATAGTAATCCATACCATTGCCACAAATTTAAGACCACTTAGACTACTGTTTCCAAAGTCTAGGCCTTTGCTATCCTCATGCATAAACTTCTTCTTTTTTTCCAATAACATAAATCACATCTTTTGTCATGCAATAACACTAAATCAGATTTTTCAAAGACAAAGGAAAGCACTGATACCAACAATCACTTGGGACCTGAGATCCTTGCCTGGGTGAAGAGCCCAAGAACTAAGCCAAATTTCCATCTAAACTGCAATGAAGTTAATAGGGCACAGTAACCCAAACTTCTACCTGATACTAAGAAACATGGAGAGAAAAACAGGAGAGCAGAGCGGAAAATCTGCTGCAGGCCTGAGGCTATTAAACAAAAAAAGAGCGAGGAACGGATTACTAGGCAGTCTTCTACCAAGTCATTTCAAAGCCAGTGATCACCAGTAAATAATACAACTCAAGGCAACCTTGTGAAACACCAGGAAAAGGTGACGCAAAACACCCTAACACTGCTTGAGTTGCCAGCCTCTGCAATCCGTCTTACCTTTTTCTACCAGAAAGGTAAATCTTAAAAGATTTCCTACCACCCCCTAACCCCTGCTGAGGGTAGGGTGAATCCCGGGAGTAAAGGACCCTGCTTCACTCGGCTGGGACAGAAAAGTCGCTCGTTTTCTTTCTTTTGGAGCAAGGGGATAGAAGGAGAGTACCGAGGTAAGACAAACTGGCCTTGAAAGGGGGTTTGGAAGGGCGGAATTTAGTAGCGGCACTCACCCGGGTGAGACATGGGAATGACCTCATTGCGGGTCCCAGGTAAGTTAAAGATGACGGCTCCCGACGCCCCTCTCTCATAAGCCAGATGGATCTTTTCTGCGAAGGTACAGCCCCCTCCGCGCTGGATGAGGGCCAACCAAGAGACTTGTATGGTGTTTCCCCAGTCTCCTGGGACTGTGGGCACCGTGAAATTCGTGTGCGGGTTACAGGCATTGAGCGCCCCCGGCCCATCGGGTGGTACCAGAATCCCAGCCACAGGCTGGAGAGGAGAATCCTGGCCGTACACGCCCTCCTCGCTCAGCTCCCACACTGTGCGGTTCACTCCAGTGTGTGGAGCCTGCCAGGACACGTTGAGGTATGCTGTCCACACAGCTTCGGCAACTCGGGAGCCAGGGGCGCAAGGACTCAGGGCCAGCAAGAAGCACCACGTCAGCAACCGGGAAAAACCGCAGCCACCACGGAAGGAGACCCCAGCCCAGGGCGGTGGCCCCATGGCGCGCGTGCTCCGCAGTCACCTAAGGCCTGTGACAAGCGCTCTCCTTGCTGGTGTCTAGACCCTAGCCTTGACCCGGTGTGCGCCAGGTGGGGAGAGGGCGGGGGTAGATTAGCGCAAGCGAAAAGCTAAATTCAGCCCAGAGGAAGGTAGCCTCTGTACAGATGTTGCCGCAGATGCAGTTCTTTGCTTCCCCAGTATTATTTGCTGCCGCTGCAGCCGCTTGGGGCTCTGGGGCTTTGGCATGAAGCTCCGCCCAGACGACTGGGGATAGAGGTGGCTGGGAGGGAGGAAAGGACACTGCGGGATCCGCCTCTTAAAAGGGTAATAGAATGGGCAAGCATTAAGAGTAGGACTTGAGGCTGTGACCGGGTGTGTCACATGGTTTTAGGAAAATGGACAGGTGAGGAACTATTGAATCTACAAGATAAAAAAGTTCTTTGGTAACATTCAAGTTCATTTTGAATTTTAAGAACACATTTTTTTTTGTTTTGTTTTGTTTTCAATCTCAACATTTGCCTAAAGGGCGTTTCACATTTAAGGTGCCAGAAAGTGAAAGTACTTCTAAATAGTTTCGATCTCAATTATCTGAGTTGTAGTCAAAAGAATTTGGGTAGGTGGGTGGTGCTGAAGTCAGGCTCTTTGCTGAGTCTCTGAGTGAGGGAGGGGCAGGACAGGAAGAGCACTTGACTTTAAAAAAATAAGTAAACCTTTCTTTTTTTCTGCTTCAAACAAGCGTCACACCTGTGTATTCTTACCCTTACCTCATGCTAAAAATATTGCATCAGAGGTCCCTTCTAAAAAGTAATCTTAGTCCTAGAAAAAGAGTTATGTTTTCACACATGTCAAAACTAAGCCTTTTTCCTTTGTCTTCCATAAACCAGGTTTATCCAAATAGCTAATGTCTGCACAATTCATGACCTTAACTACATCGTTTTTTGTTTTTGTTTTTTTATTTCTCACTAACTAAAAGAAACATGACTCACCTTGGCAGTTCACTCATGGCATTATGAGGGAGGCTCCCTAAAAACTTGAACTTATTATAAAAGTTATGTATTTATTTTTACATGTTTAAAATTCAGTCACCTTCAAAATACTTTCCATTTGATGGAATACGCCTGCAGAGACATTTTTTTCCACTACTCAAAACAGCTTTTGAATTCATTGATTTTTATGCTTATTAATGCTTTTAGTGCTTCTGCCTTTTTTTGTTTCACCTCTGTTTGTTTCACCTTTTTTTGTTTCAACGTGTTCCACTTTGGGATAACATTTCCCTTTGAGGACTTTTTTTCATCCAGGGAAACAAACAAAAAAGTCATGGCTTGGGGCCAGATAGGGTGAATAGGAAGGATGGGGGCATGGGAGTCATGCTGTTTTTAGTCAAAAACTGCTGAACACTGAGCATGGCATGGGAAGGTGCTCAGATAAATCTTTGAAAAATTTTACTGAAGCTGAATGCATCCTATCACAACAACACCAGCTAGTACCTGATCCAAATGGGTTCCTAGAACATTCACTTAGCAGGGGAAGCCTCCACTACAATGGGCCCACCCTCCAAAAGATAATTTTGGTTTTGGGGTAGGGTCACCAGCATATTGCATTATGAATTCTCCTTACTTTAAGTGGACATCTTTATGCATTCTGTTGGTTATTACATTTAGTAGGCACTCAATCAATATACATTGGATTAAACTGAATTAATATACCTGGTTTCAGATAACTTTTGACCTTGGGAAAATTCCTTTTCTGTGCCTTATTTTCCTCATCATCTGTAAAATGGGGATAATAACAATACCTACCTCTTAGAGTTGTTTAGACTATTAAACGAGTTTATACATGCAAAGTACTTTAAAAAGTATTAAGCAGAATATAAAAATTATATATTTAAATATTATTATTAAGCAGGTTTAGGGCCCAATACTTTTAAAATAATTAAAAAAAAGATTTTGTTCATTATTTTCAGAGAGAAGGGCAGGGAGGAAGGAAGGAAGGGAGAGGAGCATCAATGTGTGGTTACCTTTCACCTTCCTCAAGCTACGAGCTACAGACCTGGTTTGCAACCTGGTTATGTGCTCTGACTGGGAAATTGAACCAGTGACCTTCAGGTTCATAAGCCAGCACCAATCCACTGAGCCACACCAGCCAGGGATTAAAATAATCTTAATGTTGTTACTTTGAGGTAGTAATCAGAGACAATGATGTTCAGAATGTTCAGCTTTAGCCACTTTATCAGTTCAAAGAAATATAAATTACTTTAGCCCAACATTTATTAAATTCCTGATCAATCACTCTCTTAAGTCCTGGCCCTACATTTACTTAATCAATATTATTCCCAAAGGTTAAGCATGGGACAATTCTGCACTTGATACTTTTATAGCTTGAGAGAAACCTAGTGGAAATTAACATCATAACCAAAAGGCACCTAGAATCCAAATAAATGGGCAATTCTGTGAAACATGAATCCTAGGTATTAAAAGGTACTTTAGAGGTCAAGGTGGCATATGGGGTCAATAATATGGGACTCCTAACTAATCTCTAAGATAAAAATTAGGTATGAGAAAAGAAAATGGTAGGATCAGCCATCTCTCAGAAATGGTACAATTCCAGAAATTGTCTGAATTTGTTATTGAAGAGCTCTCAAAATTCCATCAATGTTACCTGCATGACAATCAACCATGTTGTTCTATGGAGAAACAATGTGTTCAAAAGAAAAGAGACATTTTTTAAAGTACAGAAATGAAATTTGGAGGGACATTTGCTAACATTCATTCATTGTTTCCTCAAATAAATATTTATTGCACATCTACTATATACCAGCCATTGGCTAAGCATTGGGGTGAAAAACCAAGTAAGACATTTACTCTGCTCTCTAAAAGCTTATAAGTTAACTTTGATGACACAAACAAGCAAACTGATGATTGGAGTATAGAGTGCTACATGTATATAGTGTAAATGCTCTGATAGAGGTATGCATAGGGCAGTAGTGGGTATAGAGAAGAGGAATCTAACCCAGACTGGGAAATAAGGAAAAACTTTGCAGAGGTTACACCTGTGCTGAGTTTGAGATGGTTAGCCTTTCTAGGCAGAGAGCAATGCAAGGAAAAGTGTTGAAGCATGAAACTGAAAATGTTGGGTAACGGCAATCACTATAGGATCTATAAATACAACATGGTTGGATGCAACTCAGAGCATAAGAGATAAAGTTGTAGGAGCCTGCAGAGTGAAGTTCTTGAGAGTCCTTTGGGTAAAGCTGGGGACTTTGGACTTTATCAAAAAGGAAGCAGTAATAAAATCAGGGTTTAATAGTGGAGTAATATGAGTATATAATCAGATTTGAATTTTGGAGATCATTATGGCTTCTCTGTGGATAAGATTGCAGGGGATCAGAGTAGAAGCATGGAACCCAGATAGAAGGTTGTTGGAAGTGTTCCAGGTAATAGATGAGGGTAGCCTGAACTGAACTGATAGTGGAAATGAAGTTAAGTGGATGGATTGGGAATGTATTTTGGAGGTAGAATCAAAAGCAGTTGTTTGGATAATGAAAGAGAGAGGAGTTAGGATTTCTTGGAGGTTTTTGGCTTGGAAGACTGGATGACACTTGACTAATCAGGAAGACGTTTGTAAATGTATAGAGCAGGTAGGGGGAGAGATGAGTTTAGTGTTGAAATGTTGATTTTGATGTACCTATAATGTAGCCAGGTAGAACACTCTGGTAGTCAGTTGGATCTTCTGGTTACTGAACACCTACTAAATGCAAGACACCAAAGAGGCATGAGTATACTGAGATAACAGAAACAGTCCGTGCTCTCAATGAGTTCACAGTTTAGTAGGAAAATCAGAGAGGTAAACAGATGACAATGAATGGTACAGTGTAATAAATTTTATGATTGAGAAAAGCATAGGACTCCATGGCTTCATGGGTGTGGCTGAGTCTTTAAGAACAAATAGAGTTAATCAAGCAAAGAGAGTAAGGATATTCATGCATAGGCAATAGTATATTACATGAGAACATCACATTCAGTAGTTAAGTATGGTGGGGATATAACTTGCAAAGGGTGGGGGCAAGGAAAGTAACACTGGTCAAGTAGTTTGTGTCAGAACATGAAGAGTTTAGAAAACTACAGTATGTTAAAGAGTGTCCACCATGCCCATGCAAACACATTTACACACACACACACACACACACACACACACACATACACACATACACATGTGCACATAAAGTAAATATGGCCAAAAATAATTATTAAATCCAGATGGTGGGTATTTAAGTGCCCAATGTACTATTTTCCAATTTTTTCTTCTATAGCTTTAACTTTTTGTAATGATGAGTTGAAAATTGTGAATGTATATTAAAGGATGTGGGACAAATGAATATGATCAGACCTAGTACTAAATAGATCCTCTGAATTGTATGAGGGTAAGAAAGTACACAGAGAGACCATTGAGGAAGCTAACATTACCAGGACTATTCTGGAGGTCTGGCCCAAACTGTGGAGATGGAGATATCAGGCTTGATTATATCAACCATTAAAATCATCCCATAAACTCCCCTCACTACAAATCCATCCCCACCAAGCAACCTTCTTATTGTCATTTAGCTCCTCATTAAATATGCCTACAGGGAGCTAATGCACTCATAGGCAAACACTAGTATCTTGGAACACTAGTCAACTTGGAAGTTATACATTTTGTTATAAATTAATCAATGAGCATTCTGGCTTATACAGTATATTGGTACCTTGTGAATTTACATAACTGTGAGTCAGTCCCCAGGAAACCAGTCTCTAGTTGTACTACCAATCAAATCTGAAACCATACAAAGCTAAGAACCTGACTGCACTCTATGAAGACTTTCCCCAAACATATACCTCTGTTTTGCTGTGTTTTATTTTCAAACTGTGGCAGAGCCTGGCTAGGAATGAGGTCTATTGATGGGAAGCATCATCATCATCATCATCATCATCATCAGTAAACTCAAAAAAAATGAAGAATCTTGGGTCCCACTTCAGACCTGCTAAATCAGAATCTGCATTTTTACAAGATTCCCAGGTGATTTGTACATACATGTAAGTTTGAGAAGCCTTAGGGTGGAGTAGATATTCTTGATGTATAGCTAGCACTCAGCCAACCTCTGCTTGAACACACTCGGTATCAGAGATTACTACCTCACAAAGCATCACATCTTGAGTAGTGCCACACTTTTCTTGTTGCAAAGATCATGTAAGTATTGTTTGGCTTTGATTCAGTCCTTCCTCCCATCCTACTCTTCCAACCCCAGGTCCACAAAGTTTCTGTGCTACTACTTGCTGGCTGTATCACCACCCTACCATGGTTTTTGCTTTAAGCAGCTTTCCTGTACAAGATGCCATCTAATTCCTGGTCCTCAAACCAAATTTACTAGATCTACATGCATTTCATCAGTGTCCTTCTGTCCCTAAGGCTAAGAACAGATAATGCTCATTGAGCATTATTTATGGGCTTTACATGCAGTATTTCATTTGATTCTCACAATCATCCATAATTATACCAATTTTCAGAAGAGGAAACTGGCTCAGGGAGGATTAACAACTTACCTAAAATCATATAGCTAGTAACAGAATTAGGATTCTGATGCAGTTCTGACTGTAAGTACTAATAGCTGAATAGTGACTCAGTATCTTTCTTCTGGAGGGTGAGATTCGCATTTCAACATTGCCTTATACCAAAGAAAGAAAGGTCAAGTGAAATGTTTCTTGTATGCATTTCAGGCACTGTGACCAGTGAGGGAAATACATTTGGGCCAAGAGCCTTTCAAATTCCTCAAATCCTACCACAAAGGCTAGCCCTGCCCAACATTTGTATCAGCAATACTGAACAGAAAGCTGTGCTGAGCAGTGTGTTATCTAATGATGAACTGATAAACAGAGCAGCATCCTGCAGAAGCTGATTAAGTTTCCAGTCACACTGAGTTTCTACAGAGGTGCAGAGTTGGACTGTAGTGTTGAACCTTTAGTATATCTGCTAGAAATGAGGCATCACATCTGACTTATCATTAAGTAGATGGCAAAGCACCATTAGGGACAACTAGTGTCCTGGCATCTAAGCAATGTTGTGGCTATACAGCTTGACAAAGTAGGTGTAGACAATGTGTGGAAAAGGGATGACAATATATGTCCACTCTAGGCAGCTGCTCTACAAATACCAAGAAGAAAATGATGGAGGTTTACAGAGAGACAGCAGTCAAAGAAAATAAAATGAAAAGCCAAATGTGATGCTGCAGCATACGTTCAAATAATATAACATCACTTGTGAATGCAAGTAAACCTCTCAGTCAACACAAGTAGGTATACAAACATTAGAAAATGGGATTTTAAAAATAGTAAAGCTTTCATATACTCAAAAGGCAGAATTTCAGAGAGGAGCTATATCTAAAGCTAAGAAGAATCTTTTCATATACTTAACAGTAATAGCTAACATTGAGAGTCTACTATGGGCTAGGTACTTTATACCTATGACATAAGTGTTGTTATGCTACATCTTAGAAAGAAAGAAACTGAAGCTCAGGTTAAGTAACTTGCTGAGGTCACCCAAAGTAAATGAATGACAATTAGAATTTAACCCCCACGTCTTAGTACAAAACTACATTCTTCCCATTATAGCACTTTCCACTGTATACAACACTACCTTCAAAAGCAGGGGTAGAAAGAAAACATTCAGATGCTCTGCAAGCATTAATTATATCGTTTGAATCATACAATGGAGAACATCGTTCCATTATATAATAATTTTCATTTTTCAGATGAGGAAAATGAGACTTGGAAAGGTGCAGAGTCTTGCCAAAGTTCACACAGCTAGAAAGTGGCAGAGGTGGAATTCACACAGGAATGCTTTTTACTTCAAATTCTAATTTTCCCTCTGCTGTACTACCTTTCCACATATATAGCGAGGATATTATAAGGTGGAAAGAATGGGTGTTCTTCAGCCACATCTAGTAACACATTTTGGCACACTAATAAACCCCTCACTGAAGGGCTCTGACTTCCTGCTGAGTAGCCCCAGAAGTTGGAGGTAACAAAAATTATGGGAGTATACTATTTAGTCCAGTGCTTTGTCATGTTTATATATCTACACCTTCAACTGTACACACTGGCTCACATGAGAGCATGGAGAGGAGTACCTAACCTGCATTATGTGCAGAAAGGGGGTTTTATGTTCACTAATGAAAACTGGTAGAAAGGACCTGAATTGATGGAGGACAATACAGAACATCTAAGCTAAATTATGCTGACTTGATTGCTACTGGGGAATCAGGTTAGTTATCTTGACTTTGAGAAGATGATTGAGGGGATATCAGATGGCTAAAGAGGAGTAAGAGTGGGGAAGGACCCAAGGCATAGGGCAGGAAGTCTTCAGGGAAAAGTTAGTCAGGGGAGCTGCAAGACGACATGAGTGGTTTTTACCCTCCATTGCATTATTATGGCAATCTACTTGGGAAACTCATCTGGTCTCATGCTGTCTCTTCTCCTTCCTTTTCAGGTTTCAGATGAAGACTTCAAAAGAATAAAATTTGTGACCATAATAAAGTTATGTGTATGTGATTTTAAAAACTTGGGGCAACTGGGAGAGAAAAATGTTCTCAATGAACTGTGCCCTACAGAAAACACATGTTTTGTCTGAGGCTTACTTCCAATTTATTCATGCTACTCAATAGACTAGATCCACACAACTCCCCCATTCCAGTCTGTTATTTTTAACTATGCTGTTGACTGGTTATGTGACACTGAGGAAATTTCTCTTTCTTCTTTCTCAACTGCAAAATAGGGATAATAATAATGAAAAATAATATAGAGTGTTTTCTTCAGCAGCACATATACTAAGACTGCAACAATACAGAGATTAGCATGGCCCCTGCACAAGGATGACACAGAAATTCATGAAGTATTCTATATCTTTATGAAAAAAAAGCTATATTTTGAACCACTTAATCTTCCTCCAGATTTTGCAGTACATGCAAAATGAATATCTATGATCTTGCCACTGTCTAAAACAAATGACAGAATAGCTATAGAAAAAAGGCCTGGCAGGCACGGATATGATCAGTTTACTAAATCAGAGAGGAGTTAAGTTCTTAAAATGCACACATGCAGTGAGTTTATTTTAATCTACAGGCAGAATGGGATTCTTCTTAATAGGAACCAAATTTGATAATTCCCAGTAAAGCTGGGGCTTCTGAAAAACAATTTTAAAATAATCATATTCTAGTGCAAAATCAGAATTACCTACTGAGGCCAAGGCTCAACCCTTTAGAAGCTAAAGCCTGCCTGAATGTGGGTAAAAGCAGCCTTTGTATTCCAAGGGGCAAAGTCACAAATTCACAGCTGCATCTATATGCATTAGGATTAGCTGCAGCTGGTCACGGCTCAAAATT
Source organism: Noctilio leporinus (assembly GCA_004026585.1). Taxonomy (NCBI): domain Eukaryota; kingdom Metazoa; phylum Chordata; class Mammalia; order Chiroptera; family Noctilionidae; genus Noctilio; species Noctilio leporinus. Next base: position 25,665 of record PVIW01009630.1, on the reverse strand, counting down.
GATCAATAATATGGAGTAAACAAGCATCTGGCAATAAGTGATAAGGTGCTAGCACATAGTTGAAACAACTGAAATTGTCTGGTTTACCACTCATGATTCACACAGAATGTGGTAACTGTTCTGCTTATGCTGGTCACAGGAAACAGGTAAGGGACAAGCAGGCCTTCAACAAAAGGGTATTTTATGGCTACCAAAATTACTTTGGTTTGACTTCACCACAAATTATGCAGATAGGAACTTTAACAAGGGAAAATACTAATGGGAACATCAAAAGGAAAAATGCTTAGGTCCACTGAACTACAGTACACTCTGGAATCTATAAAAATCACTGTTCCTTAGCTGACAATTTTCTAATTAAGAGGCAGTAAGTACACATTTATTCCTAAATTCACTTTGTGTTACTTTGGGTGCAGATAGCATCAGTATACTTCATGTTCTTCATAGAAAACTAGTTCAGAAGTGAAGTCAAAAACTGTTTAATATTCTGGAGGTTGTCAACTCTGGAGCCACAGAAAGCCTTTCACCAGAGGCAATGAAGTGGTTCAGCAATGTTTGATTTTTTTGTGGGGGAAAAAAAAAACAAAAACTGCATAAATTGAAATCCTGAAGCTCTTGTTTGTTTGAAGAAGAGGCTTGTGAAGTTTACCTTCAATGATCCCACCAGTTCATTAAATGCCTTCATTTTTCTGATAGGTGGTGATGTTTGAGGTGTTTAGAGACCTGATGAGAGCATATGTTTGGGCACTAAATGGCATTTAGGACACAGCACTCTGCTGGTTTTAGGACCTTCTATATTGGGTTCAAGGTAGGATGAAAACTTCAGTACACACATTCCATGAAAGCAGGCTGTCTTTCAGTTATGCCCCACATAAGGCATTTTCAGCAGTAGTTTTCAAGTTCCAAGACAGAAGTAATTGTCAATCCCTTACAAATAGTATACTGGAAGGTGGATTTATAATGACCGCTGTTATCCAGCTTTCTTTTTAACAGAATCTTACCTCCTGTTCCTGAAAGTTTTTAGGTAGCAGTGAGAAAAGCAAAGAACAAGTGGATTTTCTGGGAAAAATGTGCTACACTAATCTCATTTGATCAGCACAGTCAGTATACAAATTTAGAAACATTTTTACTAACCTTGATCCTCCAGGCTGTCTGGCATACAAAGTTGTAAGCGACAACCATCATTGGGCATACAGGAATAATAATTTTTTATTTTGGAGTTTCAGTGATTTAAAAAAAATTACCCATTCTCTAATTTATTCATTAGAATAATAAACATTATTAGAATTTTGACATCTATAGAGTCCCATGATAGAGGAAGATAAAAAGATGAATGCAAAAAGGCCCCTCCATTAAGTATTGAAGACTGTGGTGAGTAAATTGTATCAGGACAAATTTTGTGGGCCTTCTTTTTGTTTCTGCCTACATCCATGTAGATGATCAGCAATACAATCTTTAATTGAAAGCATAGTGTAATCTCAATTGTCTCCTAATGGAGAAGAGAAGTGATATTAATTTTTTGTTGACTATTGTAAACAGCCTTCTAATTGATCTCCCTGCTTTTAATCTCTTCCTCACTCAAATCGTTCTTCATATTACTGTAATTTATACTTTCTAAAATATAGCCATGATTATGTCACATTCCATTGCATATTGAATTAAATATAAATTTCTCAACTTGGAAGACTAGGCCTCTAACAACCTAGGCCTATCTAACCAATTACTTCCCTCTTTACACTTCCATTGTATCCAACACATCCTTGTATTATATGTAGCATCTCCATACTATGCTGCATTTGTTTAGTTACATACCTTTCTTTTCCATCAGAGACTGACTTTCTTGACAGGAAGGACCATGTAGTTTTCTTTTTTGTGGTTGAGCTCTTAGCCTGGCACACTAGAGTATGTTTGAAAAGCAAGTTAATCAGTGACAAGAACTGGAGCTAGTTTGCTGGCTAGGTGGTATGGATTTTTTCACTGTTTTTAAGGTATAATTTACATAGAGTAAAATTCATCCTTTTCAGTGTATAGTTCTATAAGTTTTGACAAACATAATACAGTCATGTAGTCACCACCACAATCAAGATATAGAACAGTTTTATCATCCCTCAAATTCTTTTGTGCTGTGCCTTTATAAGCAAACCTCTTCCCCATTCTTAATCCCTGGCAACCTCTCATCTATTTTTTGTCCCTATGATTTTACCTTTCCCAGAATGTCATGTAAATGAAATCATTCAGTGTATATCTATATTGTGTCTGACTTCTTTCATGCAGCACAGTGCACTTGAGATTGATCAATGTTAATGCATTGGCATGATATTTAAACAAAAGAGTGGTCAGAAAGATGGGTCCTGAGAGAATAGAGGCAGATTTGTTTGCTCTGACTCAAGACATTAGGTGAAACTTCATGGAAAAAGTAACATCTGAGCAGGGCCTTGAGAGATAGATGGGTTTTTATTTCTATTTATTTTTAAAATATATTTTATTTATTTTGCTATTACAGTTGTCCCAATTTTCCCCCCTTTGCCTCCTAGATGGGGGGTTTTATAGGTTCACATGGTGAGGGAAGATATTTCAGTAAAGGATATATACCAGGAAAAAAGCTCTGAGTCAGAAAGAGCAGAGTGGATTTGAAGAACATTACTTCAGTTTAGCTAGAGCATAAGAGGAGGAATAATGAGAGACAGGACAGAAAAGTAGATTAGGGCTTTCTTGACCTTGAATAACATATTTAGGAGTTTGGTCTTGATTTGTTAGATAGTGGATATCCATTGCAGGTTTTTGATTCAAGCTCTTTTACAAGTAGAGTAATAGTTCTGTCTGCAGGTAATTCTGCTGTCCTGTCTGAGGTGAAAGGAGAATGCTGCTCTCTGTCTGGGTGAGTATATAAAGGTTACTTACCCTCAAGCAAGGCAACAAATGACATCCGTCTAAATATACTAAAACCATACTTAGGACAAAAAAATATCTACACTATTGATGCTTGATAGAAAATGTATTCATGAAATGACTGAATCCAATACCTACCAAAGGCTCTCTTTTTTTCTACATCCACTTATATTTTCACAAGTTTCTCAATTCTCTTCATGGTCAAGGTATCAAAAACATAACTATTTTTCCTGGATGCTATTTTCCTAGTTCTCCACAGAATTGTCTTCACTGGGGTGAGAATTAATGTTAGGACTTCTGTCTTAGCAGATAGGCAACAAAAATTCCACTTAAACAGCATTTATTTCTTTTCTTAAAACTAAATTACCCACTGATATTATGTAAATTCCTATGTAAAAAAGAACACGTTCCTATCTTGAATGTTTTCTTTTCTGGGATAAAAACAAAACAAAACAAACAAACAAACAAATAAAAAAAACCCACATTTCAGGCCCTGGCTGGTGGCTCAGTGGATAGGCACTGACCTGTGGACCCAAATGTCGCTGGTTCAGTTCCCAGCCAGGGCACATAACCAGGTTGCAAGTCAGGTCTCTGGCCAGGTCCCAGCTGAAGGCAGGTGAAAAGGCAACCATACATAGGGGTTTCTCTCCCTTTCTTCTTTCCTCCCTGCCCCTCTCTCTAAAAATAATGAATAAAAAATATTTTAAAAAACCAACCAAACAAAAAAAGACATTTCACCAGAGAGGACATACAAATGGCATATAAGCAAATGAAAAAATGTTCAACATTACTAACCATTAAGGAAATACAGATTAAAAGATTAAAACCACAGGCCCTGGCTCGTGGCACAGTGGATAAGGTGCCAGCCAGCGAACCCAAAGGTCGCTGACTCAATTCCTCAGGCAGAACACATAATGAGGTTGCAAGCCAGGTCTCCAGCCAGGTCCATAGCTGGAGGCAGGTGAAAAGCAACCATACATAGCTGTCTCTCTCCCTCTCTGCACCTCTCTCTTCCCCTCTAAGAATAATAAAGAAATAAAGTTAAAAAGATTAAAACCACAATGTGATATTACTTCCTATCTACCAGAATGTCTAATAGAGAGAGAGAAAGAAAGAGAGAGAGAGGAAGAGAGAGAGATAGAGAGAGAGCAAAATAAGGCCAAATTATAGTAGGGATGTGGAGAAACTGGGTCATAAATACGTATACATTGTTCATGGGAATGTAAATGATACAGCCAATCTGGGAAACAGTCTGCTGGTTTCTTACAGAACTAAATACAAAAATTACCATATGACTCATTTTAGTTATGACCTTTTATCTCAGATAAATTAAAACTTACATTAACCCAAACCTGTATATGAATGTTCATAGCAGCTTTCTTCATAATTGCTGAAACTGGAAATAACCTAAATAGGTGAATGGTTAAACAAACATATTGGGTTGGCCAAAAAGTTCATTTGTTGTTTTTTTTTTTCAGTAACATGGCTCTAATAGTGCTTAGTTGTCTTTAGCTTCACTTGGAACAGTTTTGTTAGACTGTATTGTGACAGGTATCATATCACCATGCATTAAAAAAACACATCAAAATTGGTGAATTTTTACGTAGCCATTTTAATATTGAAGATGGAAGAAAATAATCAACATTTTGGCATATTATGCTTTATTATTCCAAGAAAGGTTGAAAAACACATGCAAAAGATGATTTTGTGCAGTGTATGGAGAAGATGCTGTGACTTATCAAACATGTCAAAAGTGGTTTGTGAAGTTTCATGCTGGAGATGTGTCACTGGGCAATGTTTCATGGTCATGTAGACCAGTTGAAGTTAATAGTGATCAAATTGAGACATTAACTGAGAACAATCAATGTTATACCATGGAGGAGATAGCCAACATACTCAAAATATCCAAATTAATAAGGTTATTGGTTGAAAATGAAAAATGTGGCACGAATTATTCATTCAGGATCAAGACCCCTGGCAAAGCCTCTTGGTTTATCAGCAGCATCTCTCCTCTTCTTTGATTTGCTATCATCAGATCACTGTCGGATAAAGACTTTCTTTTTGTACCATCTTTTTCTTTACCAGCTTTTTGAGAATTAAGAAATGCTTCAATTAACTCTGGACAATCTAAATTTTCTTCAGGTTCCCAAGTATTGTCAGTATCTGTGAACCCCTTCCACTTCAGGAAATACTCCACCTTTCCATTCACTACCCGTCTGTCCAGTACTTTTTCCACTACAAATTCTTCAGGCTCCGCCTCTTCAACTTTTTTGCTCTTTCCATTCTGCTCCTTTCCAATTTTTTGCAACGTAGTTTCATTGGAGGCCATTTTTACTGCAGACTTGAAGAGCTATTATTCACTGCCTTTGGGCTGCTCCGGATCTCATGTCCACAGACAGCAGTGGAGAATTAATGTTTCTCATGAAATGGAAAGATTCAGATGAGGCAGATTTGGTGCTGGCAAAAGAGGCAAATATGAAGTGTCCTCAAATTGTAATTGCTTTTTATGAAGAGAGACTAACTTGGCATTCTTGTCCAGAAGACAAAGCCCAATAATTGTTTGCGTTGCTTTTTATATATATTTATATATATATAAAATTTGGGTTTTGGTTTTCTGATTTATTAGTGTGAAAAAGTAACTACATTCGAATAAAAATCAAGTTTGTTATGTTTGTTTTGAAGTAGTACTAGGGGAATTGTGGGGGCTTGCATCTGTAGCACTGGTTACTTTTGAACAAAAGCTTTCTGTAGTTGCTTCCTTTATCAGAAAAGAACATTTGATACCATGGTATGATCTTTTCCTCAGCATTAAGAGAACAGCTTTTTTAAGTGTTGAGGGGAACCTCTGTTGTTGTTAACTCAGTCAGAATTTGTGTTTAAGTCATATATGCCTAAGGATCATTGTGGGTTTTTGTTTTATTTGGTAGGGGATCGTTGATGTATATACATAGGTAAATGGGTTTCCTTTTTTTCCTTTTTTAAATTAAAACAAAAAGCATTTCACAAAGATAAGCTCATGTTTCTGGGTTGCCGTCATTTTCAGCAATCTAAGAAATAAATCACTTCAAGTTAAATTGAAAATTTTCCAGAGTTTTAACCTTTGAAATTAAAAAGATAACTTATTATTAATTGGGCAATTTATATATAATGTAATAGTTTAAAATGGACAATTCAAAATTATTCATATCAGAATCCATGTTCATATCTACAATTGTAAATGCAAGTTTATTTGCAAAACCTGTGAAAGGAAAATTTTATCATTACCAACCACCTCCCCTTCCAAATGAGAAAATGAGGCAAACCCTGGTGTGTTTTAATTAGGAAATCAGGACTTAAAAGGTTTTGCCTAAAAGTTGTTCCTTCACAAAGAGTTAAAATCCCTGTGTTATATTGACTAAAAAGTTAGGATCATGGAATGTGTAAGACTTTATTCATGGAAACCTAATCAGATCATTAGAGACCTTGGCAATTTAGACCTGCTGGACTAAGTGGGTGAGCAAACCTTTGTAATCTAAAGTCTTGACCTGCATGTTTTTACTCCAGCTCATTCCTTACATGTAGGCTCAGTCTCTGTATTTGGGTGACTGGTTCAGTAGAAGCCGGGAAAAACCATTAACTTTGTAATAAACCCAATGTTATTCAACTGTATATTGTTTACTTTATTGTAAATACTGGTAAACAGTGGTCAATAAATAGTTTTATATTGCTTTAAAAAAAAGAAAATGAAAAATGTGTCTTATTTTATGGAAAAAACTAAATGGACTTTTTGGCCAACCCAATATATTTATATCACAGAATACTACTCAAAAATAAAGAGGAATGAACTATGAATATATGCAAAATATGGATGACTCTCCAGAGAATTGTGCTGACTGAAGAAGGCCAGTCCAAAAATGTTATATACAATATGATTCCATTTATATCACATGTTTGAAATGAAAACATTAGAGTAATGGAGAACAGATTAGTGGTTGCCCAGGGTTAAGAAGAAGGTGCTGTGATGGAACTCTTCTGACTCTTGACTATGGTGGTTGTCACATGAATCTACACACATGATAAAATTGCATAGAACATGCAATTTGTAAAACTAATAAAGTTCAGATAAAGTGAGTGGATTATATCAATGTCAATCTCCTGGTTGTGATATTGTACTATACTTATGAAATGTGATTCCATTTGGGGAAACTGTGTGAATGATATGTAGTATCTCTTTTTCTTATAATGATCTATCAACCTACAATTTTCTGAAATTACTTTTTTATTTTATTTATTTTTATTTTTATTTTTTTAAAGATTTTATTTTATTATTTTTAGAAAGAGGGGAATAGAGAGAGGCAGAGGGAGAGAGACATCAATGTATGGTTGCTTTTCACCTGCCTCCAGCCACACACATGACTGGAGACCTGGCTTGCAACCTAGTTATGTTGCCCTGGCTGGGAATCGAACCTGCGATCTTTGGGTTCACAGGCCAGCACCTTATCCACTGTGCTACCAGCCAGGGCTCCTGAAATTGCTTTTTTAAAAAAGAGTGTACTATATGTTGATCATAGAAATGCATAATTCATTACTTGAATTTAACTTTAGGAAGTCACGTTTTAGAAATCTAGAATAATAAAGGAAAGATAAAAAAGAAAAATGGCACTAAATTATGGTGACAATGTGGAGAAACTAGGTCACATACCACATACACATATATAAATTACTTTTAGAAATGAATATTTGATTCTATTTTTTTATTTTATGATGAGAATTTTGGATATTTTCTTATAACATAAAATTTTTTTAAATGTGCCATGTTTCTAGTTTTAATTATGTTGTCAGGAAACTTAGAGCCCAAACAGGGGCAACTACTTAACATTTTTGAGGGGTCAGAATTACTTCTGAAAATTTGATGAAACATGTGTACAGAATTAATGAACACAATTTTGTGCACACTTTCAAGGAGTTTTATGAACCTTATCAAGTTTATCCACTGACATGATGTTAATGTTCACCCACTACTATGCTATTCAGTATGGTAGCCAATTGCTTGATGTAGCCATTTCAAATTAAATACAATTTAAAATTTTAGTTCTTCCCCTGCCTCGTGGCACAGTGGATAAGGAGCCAGCCTGTGAACCAAAGGTCACTGTTTCGATTATCCATCCAGGGCATATACCGAGGTTGCAAGTCAGGTCTCCAACCAGATCCTTAGCTGGAGGAAGGTGAAAAAGGCAACCACACATTGATGTCTCTCTCCCTCTCTGCCTCTCTCTCCCTTTCCCTCTCTCACTAAAAATAAAATAAAATCTTAAAATTTTTTTTTAGTTCTTCAGGTACATTAGCCACATTTCAAGTGCTTAATAGCCACAGGTGAGTTGTTGCTGTGTATTGAAAAGCACAGAGATAGAAGTTTTTATTACTGTAGAATGTTCTCTTGGACAGCATTGCTTTAGGACATTTAGGATAAGATTAACTTTATGTTTGGCATTCTAAAGATTCTATTATTTAAATCTTTCTTTCACATTCCAATGATTTCTCATTAGTTATGGTATGAAAGACTTTCTTAGATTTTTATTATTAATAAATCAATGCACAACAAATGTTGGTGAGGATGTGGAGAAAAGGGGACCCTTGTGCACTGTTGGTAGATTGGTGCATCCACCTTGGAAAGCAGTATGGCGTTATTGCAAAAATTATAAATGGAGCTGCCTTTTGATCTAGCAATTCTACTTCTGGAAATACATCTGAAGAAACCTGAAACACTAATTCAAAAGAATATATGCACTCTTGTAGAGTTATTTACAATAGCCAAGCTTTGGAAGCAGCCCAAGTGCCCATCAGTAGATGCATGGATAAAAAAGCTGTGGTACATTTGCACAAGAGAATATTATTCAGCCATAAAAAAGAAGGAAATCTTCCCTTTTGCATAACAGCATAAATGGACCTGGAGAGAATTATGCTAAGAGATATAAGCCAGTCAGAGAAAGACAAGTACCATATGATTTCACTCACATGTATAATCTAATGAGCAAAATAAACAAGCTAAATACAAAGAGACTTATAGATACTGCGAATTAACTGACAGTTGTCAGAAGGGAAGAGTGTTGGGGATCTAGGTGCTAAAGGAGAAGGTATTAAGGGGAAAAAAAAGAACACAACAGTCCTAGACACATACAACAGTATGGTGATTACCAGAGAGGAAAAGGGTGTGGGGAAGTACATGAGGGTAATGGGGCAATAAATAGTATAAAGGAAAGTTAACTTAGGGCGGTGAACACATTGTATAATATACAGATGATGTAATATAAAATTGTACACCTGAAACATATATAATTTTATTAACCAATGTCACCCCAATACATTCAATAAAATTAAAAAGAAGTAAAAAACATTTCACACTCCAATGACATTTTTAAAAGTATATTTTAGTGATTATGCTGTTACAGTTGTCCCAATTTCTTTTCTCTTTGTTCCCCTCCACCAAATACCCTCTTTTCCTCCAGCAATCCCACCTCTCATAATTCATATCCATGAATCACACATATAAGTTCTTTGGCTTCATCCTTTCTTATTATTACTCTTAACTTTCCCTTGTCTATTTTGTACCTAGTAATTATGCTCTGAATCCCTGCACCATTTCCTCAATTCTCTCCCTTCCCACTGCCAGCTGATAACCCACTAAATGGTTCCCATACCTATCATTCTGTTCCTATTTTGGTTGTTTGCTTAGTTGGATTTTGTTTTTATTGTTTTAGGGTCTGTTGTTAATAGTTGTAATTTTTTTTGTCATTTTAATATTCACAGTTTTAATCCTCTTTTTCTTAAGTAAGTCCCTTTAACATTTCACATAATAATGGCTTGGTGATGATGAACTCCTTTAGTTTACCTTGTCAGGGAAACACTTTATCTGCCCTTCCATTCTGAATGATGGCTTTGCTGGATAGAGGGACCTTGGTTATAGGTCTTTGCTTTTTATCACTTTGAATGTTTCTTGCTAGGTTCTTCTTGTCTGCAGTTTCTTTTGAGGAAACAGCTGATAGTCTTATTGGAACTCCTTTGTAGTTAACTCTTGCTGCTTTTAAGATTCTCTCTTTATCTTTAACCTTTGGCATTTTAATTCTGCTGTGCCTTGGTGTGGTCCGATTTGCATCTAGCTTGTTTGGGACTCTGTGCTTCCTAGACTTGTATGTCTATTTCCTTTGCCAACTTTGGAAAGTTTTCCTTTATTATTTTTTTGACACAAGTTTTAAATTTCTTGCTCTTCTTCTTCTCTTTCTGGCATTCCTATGATTGGGATGTTGGCATGTTTAAAGCCGTCCCAGAGGTTCCTAACCCTCCCCTTGTTTTTTTTTTTTTTTTTTTTAATTCTTATTTACACTTTCTGGGCTGGTTGACTGTTATTTCTTTCTTATGTTCCAAATTGTCAATTTGAGCCCCATTTTCCTTCCCTTCACCATTGGGTTTATGTGTATTTTTCTTTGTTTCACTTGGATTAGCTTTCACTTTTTTCCTTATATATTTACTGTACTCAAGCATATCTGTCAAGTCTGTGAGCATCTTTAACCCCCCATATTTTTAACTGCATCTGTTAAGTTGGCTATCTCCTTGTCATTTAGTTCTCCCTCCAGAACCTTGAACTGTTCCCTCTTTTGAGCTATACTTCTCTGTATCCTTAATTTGACAGGCTCCTATGTTTGCCTTTGTGTCTTAGGTAGAGCTGTTGCACCTGTTATGTTGTAAGGGGTGGAGCCTTAGGTATATGCATTTCACTGCATTGTGGCACTGTATGTATGTGGGGAAGAAGTCTGAAAGGGAACAATGCTGCTTGATCAGCATTGACTCCTTTTCCAGGTGCTTCTCCCACTTCCTGTATGGGACTAATGTCTCTCTAGCTGTTCCCCTGGTTGTAGTTCCCAGAGTGGGTTGGCCTGCAGATGTTCTAGGACTCTGAGGGCCCTCTAAACTAATGGATTCTGCTGGGAGACTGGCAGTTTCTTCTTCCTCAACCACTACTGGTTTTGAAAGTCAGAAGTAATGAGGCTTTATTTTACTAGGCACTGGAACCATGAGCTGCATGGTGTGATTTGGTGCTGAGAGAACTCCCCAGGTGTCCCTCCCTAGTTGTTACAATGTGTGACTGTGTGACTGTGCTTTCTTACAGCCAGCCACAGTCTCTATCACCACTGCCTCCACTACACCATGTCCTCACTACCCTGGCTCCACCCCTTCTACCTGTATTGATGAATATTCTTCATTATATCTGTTTGTTGGGCTACCATGGAGCTAACTTTTCTGCAATTTCTTGTTGTCTTTAGTTTTGAAGTAGTTGTATTATTTCTTAGTTGTGGAGGAGGCACAGCATGTTTACCTATGCCTCCATCTTGGCCAAAAGTTCCCCCAGTGGTTTCTTTTTCTTTCATTTTTTTAAAAAAAATTATTTATTATTTTTCAGAGTGAGGGGAAGGGAGAGAGGAAGAGAGGGAGAGAAACATTAATATATTGTTGCCTTTTACCTGCCTCCAGCTATAGATCTGACGGGAGACCTGGCTTGCAACCTTGTTACATTGCACTGGCTGGGAATCAAACCTGTGACCTTCGGGTTCTCAGGCCAGCACCTTACCCCCAGTGCTTTCTTAATCAACATGGTATAAAGGAAATTTCATAACTTTTCCCAAAGCAGTACTAATTAGGGAATTATTATTTTTATGTATTTTAAGATGCCAAAATATATACAAATAAATTAGCCAGAAAATTATTATTTGGATATATGATTTTAGTTGAAGGTTTTGATTTATAATCATGTTACTCTATATAAAGTAGGATCTTCCAAGAGTATCAAAATATTATAAATGCGGTTTAAAGATTTTTGAGTGGAAAAGATTTTTATTTTCACAAAAAAGGAAGATAATTATATCTTGAAATATCATGTGGCCTGGTGATATATTTTACCCATGTCTTTGTTATAATCTTTTTAAAATATGTATTTTAACTTGTGATACTCCTGGGATTTTAATATTCCAATCAAAGTTAGTGGTGCCACACTGAAATGAGCCAAATGAAAGGTTAGAGTTGCAGCATCACCATTCAGATATCCACTGTACGTAGGTATTTATTTTTGCTGTACCCCATTTATTTCACCTTTCTCATTCTTTTTAAATTTAATTAATTATTTTATTAAGATTTTATTCATTATTTTCAGAGAGAAGGGCAGGGAGAGAGGAAGAAAGGGAGAGAAGCATCAATGTATGGTTGCCTTTCACCTACCTTCAGCTACAGACCTGGCTCGAGACCTGGCTTACAACCTGGTTATGCGCCCTGACTGGGGACTTGAACCAGCAACCTTTGGGATTGCAGGGGGGTGCCTATCCACTGAGCCACACCAGCCAAAGCTCTCATACTTAATTATTAAACTATAATCTGAATATTAGTTTCAGGTGTACAACATAGTAATTTAACGTATATATACCTTACAATGTGATCAACATAAGTCTAGTTATAATATATCACCATGAAAAGTTACTAAGATATTATTGACGATATTCCTTGTGTTGTATACTACATCCCTGTGGCTTATTTATTTTATAACTGAACTAAAAATCTCCCGCACAGCGAAAGAAACAACAAAATAAAGAGACAACCTACTGAGGGGGAGAAGAAATTTGCAAATGATATATCCAATAAGGGGTTAATATCCAAAATATATAAGGAATTCATACACTCAACATAAGAAAGAAAGAATTGGCATAGCAAATGGGCAGAGGATGTGAATAGACATTTCTCCAAAGAAGACATACAGTTGGCCAACAGAAGTAAAAAGATGCTCATCACTAATGATCAGGAAAATGCAAATCAGAACCATAAGATACTGCCTCCCATCAGTCTGAATGGCTATTATCAAATACCATATGATCACACCTATAAGAGGAACCTAATGAACAAAACAAAAGAGAAAAACAGAGCCAGGACCCTGGCTGGTGACTCAGTGGATAGGCACTGGCCTGTGAACCCAAAGATCACTGGTTTGATTCCCAGCCAGGGCACATAGCACGGTTGCAGGTCAGGTCTCCAGCCAGGTCTATAGCTGGAGGCAGATGAAAGGCAACCATGCATTGATGTTTCTCTCCCTCTCTCCCTCTCTTCCTTTCTTCTCTCTGGAAATAATAAATAAAATCTTTTAAAAAACACACAAAATACAGAACAAGAGGCATGGAAACAAGGAGCAGGCTGACAGTGATGAGAGGGGAGGGTGGAGAGGGTTAAGAAGGAAAAAGGGAAAGAATCTGGTCTAGGAACATGCACAAATGACCCACGGACATGGACCTCAGGGTGAGAATTGACTCTGGCAGTGAGAGCGTGGTGGGAAGGGCAGAGGAGAGCAACATGGGGAAATTGAGACAACTGTAAAAGAATGACAATACAGTAGGCAAAAAATTGCTGTGGCTATTTATGGTCATTTTTGGCTCCATATTCATTTTTGAAGTGTTTGTTCTAAATCTGTGAAATATATCATTGGTATTTTAATAGGGATTGCGTTAAATTTATAAATGGGTTTGGGTAGTATGGGCATTTTACTGATGTTAAATTTTCCCCTACATGAGCATGGTATATGTTTCCATTTATTTGTATCTTCCTTAATTTCTTTCTTCAGTGTCTTGAGTGCCTTGTAGTTTTCTGAGTACAGGTCTTTTACCTCCTTGGTTAAGTTTATTCCTAGATACTTTATTTTTCTTGTTGCTATAGTAAATGGGATTTTTTTTTTTTTTTAGTTTTTATCTCTGATGTTTCATTGTTGGTGTACAAAAATGTCTTTGATTTCTGGATATTTGAATCCAGCTATTTTGCCAAATTCACTAGTTTTGTCCAGTAGTTTTTTGGTCAAGTTTATTGGGTTTTCTATGTATACTATCATGTCATCTGCAAATAATGACAGTTTTACTTTCTAATTTCCAATTTGGATAGCTTTGATTCTTTTTTCTTGTCTAATCACCATGGCTAGTACTTCCAAAACTATGTTGAATAGAAGTGGAGAGAGTGGACACCCTTGTCTTGTTCCTGATCTTAGGGGGAAGGATTTTAGTTTTTGCCCATGGAGTATGATGTTGGCTGCGGGTTTCTTGTATATGGTCTTTATTATGTTGAGGAATGCTTCTGCTATTCCCACTTTGCTGAGCATTTCTCTCATAAATGGGTGCTGTACTTTATCAAATGCTTTTCCAGCATCTATTGTTATGATTGCATGATTTTTGTCTTTCATTTTGTTTATGTAGTATATTATGTTGATTGATTTGCAAATATTATACCATCCTTGCATCCTTAGGATGAATCCTAATTAGTCATAGTGTATAATCTTTTCAATGTATTGCTGGATCCCATTTGTCAATATTTTGTTGAGGATTTTAGCATCTAAGTTCATCAGTGTTATTGGCCCTTAGTTTTCTTTCTTTGTGTCCTGACCTAGTTTTGGGACTAGGATAATATTGGCCTCATAGAAAGAGTTTGGGAGTCTTTCTTGTTCTTGGAATTTTTTGGAACAGGATGAGAAGGATAAGGGTAAGTTCTTCCCTAAATATTTGGTAAAATCCACTTATGTAGCCATCTGGTCCTGGGCTTTTATATGCTGGGATTTTTTTGATGACAGCTTCAATATTACTAGTTCTTAGTGGTATATTCAGGCTTTCTATTTCTTCTTGATTCAGTTTTGGAAGATTTTATGTTTCCAGAAATTTGTCCATTTCACTCAGGCTATCAAATTTCTTGTCACATAGTTGTTTGTACTAATTTCTTGCAGTCCTTTGTTTTTCTGTGGTATTGGTTGAAATTTCTCCTCTTGTCATTTTGATTTTATTTATTTGGGTCCTCTCTCTTTTTCCCTTGATAGTCTGGTTAAAGGCTTGTCAATTTAATTTACCTTCTCAAAGAACCAGCTCCTGGATTTTTTTATCCTTTTAATTATTCTTTTAGTCTCTATGTCATTTAATTCTGCTCTGATCTTGATTGTTTCCTCTCTTCTACTCACTCCCAGCTTTGTTTGTTAATGTTTCTTTAGTTCTTATAGCTATAGAGTTAGACTGTTCATTTGAGATTATTTTATTCTTTTTAGGTAGGCCTGTATTGCTCTGAACTTCCCTCTCAGGACTGCCTTCACTGTGCCCCATAGGTTTTGGGCTGTTGTGTGTTCATTTTAATTTCTGTTCAGAAACTTGATGATTTCTCCCTTGAGCTCATTGTTAACCCATTTATTATTTAATAGCATGTTATTCAGTCTCCACGACTTTCAGTGTATTGGTTGTTTTTTTTTTCCCCCATGAGGTTGATTTCTAGTTTGAAGCTATGGTAATCTGAGAAGATTCTTGATATAATTTATATTTTCTTGTATTTGTTGAGGTTTGTTTTGTGTTCTCTATCTTTGAGGATATTTCATGTGCATTTGAAAATAATGTGTATTTTGCTTCTTTGGGGTGAAAAGTTCTGTATATATCAATTAATTCCATTTCATCTAGAGTGTTGTATAATGCTGCATTATTTTTGGTGTTTCTTTACTTGAAAGATCTGTCCATTGTTCGAAATGTGGTGTTAAAATCCCCTCCTATTGGTGTGTTGTTGATATCCTTCTTTTTTTTAATTCAATTTTATTATTGTATTACATTCATCCCATTTTCCCCCACTGCTCTCCCTTTCCCCACCCTCTCCATTCCCCCTCCCACAGTCAAACCCATGTTGTCCATTTAAATGGGTCCTCCATGCTAGTTCCTTGACTAAACTGTTCCCCTTTTTTGCCTCTTCCTTCCCTTCCCCTGTCCCCTCTGCACACTGAAAGGCTATTCCTTATTTTCATTCCTCTGGTT
Organism: Noctilio leporinus; assembly: GCA_004026585.1. Taxonomy (NCBI): domain Eukaryota; kingdom Metazoa; phylum Chordata; class Mammalia; order Chiroptera; family Noctilionidae; genus Noctilio; species Noctilio leporinus. The sequence continues at coordinate 9,952 of PVIW01009630.1, read as the reverse complement.
CTGTTTTACTTATTTGTTTGTTTTGTTCATTAGTCTCCTGTATTGGGTGAGATCATATAGTATTTTTCTTTCATTGACTGGCTTATTTCACTAAGCACAGACAGTACCCTCCAGTTCCATCTATGTTGCCCCAAAGGTAGGAGTTTCTCCTTTCTTTCTACTGTGTAGTATACCATTGTGCAAATGTACCAAAATTGTTTCGATGAATTCATCCACCGAAGGGCACTTAGGCTGTTTCCAGTGTTTTACTATTGTAAATAGTGCTGTTATGGACATAGGGGTGCATTGGGTCTTCTGAATTGGTGTTTCAGGGTTCTTTGAGTATAACCCTAGCAGTTAAATCACTGGGTCAAAAGGCAGTGATTTTTAGTTTTTTGAGGAAATTCCATACCATTTTCCATAGTGGCTGCACCAGTCTGCATTCCCACTAAGAGTGTACTAAGGTTCTCTTTTCTCCATATCTTCACCAGCACTTGTTGTTTGTTGATTTGTTAATGATGGCCATTCTGACAGGGTTGAGGTGGTACCTCATTGTAGTTTTAATTTGTATCTCTCTGATGGCTAGTGATATTGAGCATTCTTTCATATGCCTTTGGGTTCTTTCTATGTCCCCCTTAGAGAAATATCTGTTCAGATCCTTTGTCCATTTTTTATTTTTTATTTTTTTTTTAAGATTTTTATTTATTATTTCCAGAGAGAGAGGAAGGGAGAGAGGCAGAGAGGGAGAGAATCAATGTATGGTTGCGTTTCACCTGCCTCCTGCCACAGACCTGACTGGAGACCTGGTTTGCAACCTGGTTATGTGCCCTGGCTGGGAAATTGAACGTGCGACCCCTGGGTTCGCAGGCCGGCGCCTTAACCACTGTGCTACCAGCCAGGGCTCCTTTGTCCATTTTTTAATTGTGCTGTCTGTCTCTCTGGTGTTGAGTTGCTTAAGTTCTTCATAGATTTTGGATATCAAACCCTTGTCTGAGATATCATTGGCAATTATGTTTTCCCATATCAATAGATGCAAAAAAAGCATTTGATAAAGTACAGGAACCATTTATGATAAAAAATGCTTAGTAAAATGGGAGTTGAGAGAGCATACCTCAATGTAATAAATGCCATGTATGAGAAACCTGCAGCAAACATCACACTCAATGGGCAAAAACCAAAAGCTTTACCCCTAAGATCAGGAACAAGACAAGGCTGTCCACTTTCTCCACTTCTGTTCAACATAGTTTTGGAATAATAGCCATGATGATTAGACAAGAAAAAATAATCAAAGCTATCCAAATTGGAAATTTGGAAGTTCTATCCATAGCTATCAAAGAAGAAAAAGGAATCAAAGGCATTCAAATAGGAAAGGAGGAAGTAAAAGTATCATTATTTGCAGATGACATGATAGTGTACAGAGAAAACCCAATAGACTCCACCAAAAACCTACTTGACCTAATAAGCAAATGTAGCAAAATAGCTGGATATAAACTCAATATTCAGAAATCATAGGCATTTTTGTATACTAATAATGAAATGTCAAAGATAGAAGCTAGAAAACAAATCCCATTTACCATAGCAATAAGAAAAATTAAATACTTAGGAATCAACTTAACCAAGGAGGTAAAAGACCTATACTCAAAAAACTACAGGATACTGAAGATGGAATTAAGGAAGATACAAATAAATAGAAGCATATACCATGTTCATGGATAAGAAGAATTAACATCATTAAAATGTTCACACTACCCAAAGAATCTATAGATTCAATGCAATCCTAAATAAAATACTAATGACATATTTCACAGATCTAGAATAAATACTTCAAAAATTCATATGGAGTCAAAAACAACTGTGAATAGCCACAGCAATCTTGAGAAAGAAGAACAAAGTAGGAGGAATCACAATACCGGATATCAAACTATATTACATGGCTGCTGTCATCAAAGAAGTTTGGTATTGGCATAAGAATAGGCATATAGATAAATGGAACAGAATAGAGAGCCCAGAAATGAACATAGGTCTCTATGTTCAATTAATATTCAATAAAGGGAAGGAGCAAAACATGGAGTGAAAATAGTCTCTTCAACAAGTGCTGTTGGGAGAACTGGACAGGGGTGTGCAAAAACAAAAAAATCAAACTAGACCACCAATTTACACCATACACCAGAACAAACTCAAGATGGATAAAAGACTTAAACATAAGCTGTGCCATCATAAAATTCCTAGAGGAAAACATAGGCAGTAACATTTTAGATATTAAATGCAGCAATATTTTCACTGATAATTCTCCTAGGGCAAGGGAAATAAAGGAACAAATGAAAAATGGGACTACATAAAACTAAAAGTTTTTGCTCAGCTAAAGGAAACATTAACAAACTGAAAGGGAACCAACTGTATAGGAAAACCTACTTGCCAGTGATAATTCAGACATGGGATTATACTCCAAAATATATAAAGAACTTATATGACTGACCAGGAAGACAGGCAACCCAATTAAAAAATTGGCAAAGGACCTGACAGACACTTCTTTGAGGTGGATATACAAAGTGCTCATGGGTATATGAAAAAAAAAAAAAATGCTCAACATCAGAGGGATGTAAATTAAAACCAGAATGATATACCACCTCACACTGGTCAGAATGGCCATCATTAACAAATCAACAAACAGCAAGTGCTGGGGAGGATGTAGAGAAAAGGAAACCCTAGTGCACTGTTGATGGGAATCAACTGGTGCAACCACTATAGAAAATAGTATGAAGTTTCCTCAAAAAAAAAAAAAAAAAAAAAAAAAAAAAATGGAACTCTCTTTTGATCCAGAGATTCCATTGCTAGGACTATACTCAAAGAATCATAAAACATCAATTCAAAAGAACCTTTGCACCCCTATATTCATAGCAGCACTGTTTATAATAGGCAAGTGCTGGAAATAGCCTAACTGCACATCAGGGGGTGAATCTATCACAAAAATGTTGTACATTTACACAGTGGAATATTACATAGCAGAAAGAAAAAAGGAACTCCCACCTTTTGCAATAGCATGGTTGGAACTGGAGAGTATTATGCTTAGTGATATTAAGTAGGCAACAAAAGACAAATACCATATGATCTCACTTAATACAGAAAACTAATGAACAAAACAAATGAGCAAAATAAAACCAGAGGCATGGAAACAAGGAACAGACTGACACTGACCAGAATGGAAAGCAGAAGGGGATAAGGGGGGAAATAAGGGGAAGAATTTAGTCAAGGAACTAGTATAAATGACCCATTGACACAGACAACAAGGTGGGGATTGACTGTGGGAGACAGGATGGGGTGGGTGTAGCAGGGGAAACCAATGGGACAACTGTAAACCAACAACAATAAATTAATAGAAAATAAATAATCCAAAAATACTTTAAAAAATCCACAAATATCAAGTGTTGGTGAGGATTTGGAGAGAAAGGAACACTTGTGCACTGTTGATGGGATAGTAAACTGGTACAGCCACTATGGAAAGCAGTAAAGATGTTCCTTAAAAAAGTTTTAAAAAGAACTACAATAAGGCCCTACAATATTACTTTTGGATATTTATCTGATGAAAACAAATATTAATTTGAAAAGATAAGCACCCCTGTTCATTGTAGCATTATTTACAATAACCAAGATACAGAAGCAACCTAGATATCCATTGATATATGAATGTATAAAGAACACAAGACATGTACATATACAGTATGTATACAATAAAATACTAGTCAGACAGAGGGGAGCAAAAAAGGGATGGATGTAATACAACAACAATAAAATTAAAAAAAAAATACTAGTCAGTCATTAAAAAAAAGAAATTTTGCCACACGAGACATGTATATATACAATATGTATGCAATAAAATATTAGTCAGTCATTAAAAAATGAAATTTCGCCATTTGCAACAGCATGGATGGACCTAGGATGTATTGTGCTAAGTGAAACAGACAGAAAAAGACAAAAACTGTATGATTTCACTAATGTGTGGAATCTAACAAAACAAAACAAATGAACAAAGTAAAACAGCAACAGACTCAGATACAGAGAACAAATTGGTGATCACCAGAGGGGAGGGTGGTCAGGGGCTGGGTAAAAAAGATTTAGTTTATTAAAAAAATCAGTTTAATGTATATATAACTTTAAGACTATTTCAGCGGCATAAAGACTCTGTGTGGCTCATCTGTGTGCCTCCAAGGATTGCATTCTAAGAATCCCTTCCTTAGATGGATTCTATTTTATCCACAAATGTTTTACTTTGTATTGGGTTTAACCCCCCTTTGAATTATGTAGGTTAGAGATCCTAAATTTTTATCATTTCAATTATCATTTATTGCAGGGCTAATACTTGCAAATGGGAATAATTGTTTCAAGTGCATGAAGTATTTTTGGAGGATAACAGATATAGATATATAATATTAGGAGGCAGCCAAGAGTCAGGATTATCTACATAATATTAAAACAGTTGTTTAAAGTAGAATATTCACCCTCTGGCTGGTGGCACAGTGGATAACGTGCCACCCTGTGAACCCAAAGGTCACTGGTTTGGTTCCCCAGCCAGGGCACATAACCAGGTTGCAAACCAGGTCTCCAGCCAGATCTGTAGCTAGAGGCAGGTGAAAGGCAACCATACATTGATGTCTCTCTCCCTACACATTTTTCTAAAAATAATAAATAAAATCTTTTTTTAAAAAAGTAGAATATTCAAAAGAACTAGTATAAATAACCATGGACATGGACAATAGGGTGGAGATTGACTGTGAAAGAGGATATGGGATGGGTGGGGCAGGGGAGATTAATGGGTGAAAAATGGGACAACTGTAATAGAAAAATAAATTAAGAAATAAAGAATTGTTGACCAAAAAAAGTAGAATATTCAGTTGCTTTGATCAAATTAAAGACAGTGGACCTCTGGTAGTCTCCAACTAGCTGATTAGGCTCAGACTGGGACATGAGCTGACATCACCAAGTACAGATTCAGGAAGAAAATGATTAAAAAAAAGTGCACTTCTACACCATAGAAGGTCAAACCACTAAGATAGTAAGTCAAAGCAGACCAATCTAGGCAACAAAAACAAACAAGAGCCACCTAAATTGGGGAGACAAAGAAAACACACAGTAAATGAAAAGGAGGAATCCCCAGGAAAAGTGCAAAATTAAATAGAAGCAAGCACCCTATCAGACATGGAATTCAAAATAATGATGATGGAGAAGTTCAATGAGCTCAGTGAGTTCAAACAAAACTAAAAATCAACTCCAGCGGAACTACAAAGAACACCAGGGAAGCCATAAGGAGCTTACTGAGAACTACACCAGCATTAAAAAGGACCTAGAAACTATCAATAAGAGCCAGGAGGAAATGAAGAATACCATTTCTGAATTGAAGAACACAGTAGAAGGAATCAAAAGCAGGCTAGAGAAAGCAGAGGATCAGATCAGCAAGCTGGAGGTCAATGTAGAAAAAAATTCCCAGGCAGTACAACAAAATGAAAAAAAGACTGAAAAAGAATGAAGAGGTTTTAAGAGAGCTGCAGAAACATAATACCATCCGTATCATAGGGATACCAGAAGGAGAAGAGGAGGAGCAAGGGATAGAAAGCCTCTTCGAAAAAGTAATGACAGAAAACTTCCCTAACTTCAGGAGGAAAAATGTCATGCAAACTCAGGAAGCACAGAGGGTCCCAAGGAAGATAAACCCAAACAGGCCCAATCCAACACACATCATAATGAAAATGACAAATCTCAAAGATAAGGAAAGAATTCTAAAAGCAGCAAGAAACAGCTAATAACATACAAGGGGGCTCCCATAAGGTTATCAGCTGATTTCTCCACAGAAACATAGCAAGCCAGAAGGGAATGGCAAAAAATATTTCAAGCAATGAAAAACAGAGGCCTGCAACCAAGAATACTCTACCAAGCAAGGCTGTCACTCAAAATGGAAGGTAAAATAAGGAGTTTCCCAGACAAAAGAAGTCTAAAAGAATACATCTCTACCAAACCAGCATTGCAAGAGATGCTAAAGGGTCTGCTTTAAAAAGATGAAGAAACAGAGAGACAGACAGGAACACAGGTACAAAAGTAAATGGATTAAATGCACCAATCAAAAGACATAGGGCAGTTGAATGGATGAGAACCAACTTTAATTTATGAATGCGTTAAAGTGATCTTGTTATAAATAGATTTTACTAAATAAGGTACAATTTTGTATATTACTTGTATCTGTATTACTGGAGGTTAAGTTTCCTTAAATTGTAAGCATTTCACAATATGGGAAAATCAGGTTACTTGCAATAACTCAGGAAAATCGAATGCAGTTAAGGAAGAAGAAAAAACTAACAAAATGTGGATGTATATTACATAGAAGATATGCTGTTTTTCTTATTCACCATTACAAAATATGTGCTTATTTGTGGGTGTGTAATATACAGATTTTGTTAACAAATTATGTTTTAAATAGAAACCAACTGGTCATGGTGTGTTGTGAAATCAGTCTTTATGTTAGAAAAGATGCTGAGAATGAAGACCAATTTGGATGGAAGTTGCAAACTACTAAACTACATGATTCATGTATATAGACAATATATATTCTCATATTAGTATGTAAATTAGATGAGGTTCCTTTCAACTAAATTGTGGAAATATACATTTCCAGTTATGAAGGCCCCTAAACTGGGGATACTTGGGAAAAGGAATGAATGCTATAGTAAACTTTATGATTGAAATGTGAACATACCTAATCTCTACCTCAATAGGCTCTTAAATAGTTCAGGGGTTAGTTTAGGACCATATAGGAAGTCAAGCACAAGTTTAAAAAATAACTAGAATACTATCCTACAAAATTATTTAAATCCTAGGGATTTTTATTTTTTACCTCAACTTAGTAGACATAAAAAATTTTACTCTGGGGACTGGCTGAGCACTGCAAGTGCCATTATTTCTGAAGGCTTCAACTTGTAAATCACATGTAGAGGAAAAACAGGGGGTATTGAAAGAAGTAAGACCTGTGCACAGCCTAAATAAATCAATCGATAAATCAATACATCTACTATTTAAAATGGAAAACTCCAAAAAGAATAAGTTGTAGTTCCAGTGGCTTAAAATAAAGTTGAGTTGTATTATTGGAGGGGGGAGGTTCTGACTCAAAAACCAAATTCATTTTTTACTATGGGTTTGGCACTGTCTCTAGGACAACTTTCACAAAAGTGAGTTCTGTAATACACCATTTCTGTGATATATTTCACAAAAATAGCATTCTAGAGTAAAATAAGTATTAAAGAATAAAAAACTGATTAATATTGCTTCAATATATCTAAAATACTATCATTTAACATGTAATACTTATGTAAGCTATTGGCATATTTTAAGTTTTTTGTATTAACTCTTCAACATCCAGTATGTACTTTAAATATGTGTAAAAATATGTATGGGTGTAAATGTATTTTTGCATGTGTTTTGTAATATTGCAATTCATATTACTTAAATGCAATTCTTTAAACAAATGAATTAACATAGGCATTTTGTAATAATGAAAAGAAAACTTTGTATTAATGATTTGAGAAGCTGACAGAAGGCAGTAGTTAAATGGTGAATTGTCGGGATGTGAAAGGGGGAAAAAAAGTACACATTGGTAGTTATAGAATAAACAGAGGGATATTAAGAACAAAGAAAATAGAGAAGCCAAAGAACTTATATGCATGACTCATGGACATGAATTAAGGGGGGCATTGCTGGAGGAAATGGGGTACTGGGTGGAGTGGGGTTAAAAGGGGGGAAACTGGGACAACTGAAATAGCAAAATAAATAAATATATTTTTAAAAATGTAAGGGAACTTGTGTCTTACAACAAAGAGTTTTCTATTTTCTTGTCGTTTGTCAAGTATTTAGGAATAGAAGGTATTCATGCTTAAAATGGAAGTCATTTACCAAAGCTCTGATGATGTTTATCTTATTAGAAGAATTATTTTCTTAAGGTGTAAATACTCTTGCATGCCTCGCTTTTTCCTTCAAATATCCAAATCAGCTATTTAATTTTTGAATTGAATTTCATTTTCCACATAAAGCTGGTTATACTAGGTCATTGTATATTAGTCCCTTAAAAAAGAATTGAGTCATATCTCAATTATAAATGCTACTGGACAGGAAGCAGTGACGTAGATAATACAAAAGACACTTTGGATTGGCATTGGGGTTTCAAAATTCATTTTTCAGCATATCTTCATCTTATGTTTTATATAAGCATTCTCTTCAGACCCATAAGCTGTGACTCTGAGATAGCTTGAGTGGTCAAAGAAAGTTAGCCTGAGATTTAAACACTGCTACTGAACTGGCTGCATACAAATAATTAAATTAATGGTATAACTTAATATATGTATATTATGTATATCATCTTACCCCAATGAATATGTAACGAACCAAGAGAATCTATGGATAAACCAGTCTTATTCATTCTGGGAATTTATCCACAATTCAAGATGCTTGGTTTTAAAATAATCAAATAGATTTATTTTTATTTTACTTAAATTTATTTGGATGACCTTGACTATCTCAGTGTTCTCCCTCTCTCTCTCTTTTTTTACCTGTATAATTTATTTATTTTATTTTTTAAATTTAATTTTCTTGTTATTGTATTACATCCGTGTCCTTTTTCCTTCCCTATGATCCCTTCCCCACCCACCCACTCCCCTGCAAAGTCAATCCCTCTGTTGTCCATGTCCATGGTTCTTCCATGCTAGTTCCTTAACTAAACGGCTCCCCTTCTTTGCCTACTCCTCCTCCCTCATGTCCCCCTTTCCCTTTGCCCACTGAAGGTTTAGTCATTATATTCATGTATCTGGTTCACTTTTGCTTGTATGATGGTTTTGTTCATTATTGTCCTGTAATGGGTGAGATGATACGGTATTTGTCTTTCACTGATTGGCTTATTTCATTAAGCATAATACTTTCAGTTCCATCCATGTTGTTGCAAAGTGTAGGAGTTCCTTCTTTCTTCCTGCTGTGTAGTATTCCATTGTGTAAATGTACCAAAGTGTTTTGATTCAATCATCCACTGATGGGCACTTAGGGTATTTCTAGCACTTGGCTATTGTAAACAGCACTGCTTTGAACAGAGCAGTACATAGGCTCTTCTCAATTGGTATTTTAGGATTCTTCAGCTATAGTCCTAGTAGTGGAATTGCTGGATCAAAAGGCAGTTCCATTTTTAGTTTTTGAAGGAAACTACATACTGTTTTCCATAATGGTTGCACCAGCCTGCCAACAGCGCACCAGGGTTCTCTTTTCCCCATATCCTCGTCAACACTTGTTGGTTGTTGATTTGTTGGTGATTGCCATTCTGACAGGTGTGAGGTGGTATCTTATTGTGGTTTTAATTTGCATCTCTCTGATGGCTAGTGATGTTGAGCATTCTTTCATATGTCTTTTGGCCCTTTCTATGTCTTCCTCAGAGAGGTGTCTATTCAGATTCTTTGCCCATTTTTAATTGGGCTGTCTGTCTCCCTGGTGTTGAGTCCCATTAGTTCTTTATATATATATATATATATATATATATATATATATTTTTTTTTTTTTAATTTTATTGTTGTTGTATTACATCCATCCCTTTTTTACTCCCCTCTGTCCCCCTCCCCACCCACCCTTTCTCCCCAAAGTCAATCCCACCTGTTGTCCATATCCATGGTTCCTTTATACTAGGTTCTTGTCTAAGCTGCTCCCCTTCTTTGCCTCTGCCTCCCCTCTCCCCACAACCCCTTTCCCCCTGACCACTGAAGGCCTATTCCTTGTATTCATACACTTGGTTCTGTTTTGCTTGTTGTTAGTTTTGCTCATTATTGTCCCATAATGGGTGAGAACATATGATACCTGTCCTTCACTGACTGGCTTATTTCACTAAGCATAATATTCTCCAGTTCCATCCATGTTGTTGCAAAGGGTACAAGTTCCTTCTTTCTTTCTGCCATATAGAATT